>JAMPIV010021226.1:400000-435000 GCA_024509875.1 Oreohelix idahoensis | reverse complement strand
TTGAGAACTAGTTAGAAAAAGGAGAAAGAAACGGCTCAACAAGAGGCACAGCAAGATCCAAAACAGAAATTCAAAGTAGGTTTCTACTATATATATAAATAAAAAAATAAAATGGTATGAAATCAGTTTTACAAGTTAACGGTACACAAGAAATAAGGGACGTTTCGGGTTTTAGCCTTCGTCAGCCACAGTTACGAACAGGTGACAAGGACAAGAATTACATATAGGTACTACAAAAATATATGATAATGAAGAACACACCAAATGAGCGATACAAGCGGATGGAACAACGGTACCGTACGAAACGAGAACAATAATAATGCAAGAAAATCGTAAAACCAGAAAGACATATCGAAACAAGAAAGTAAATAATCAACGAAACGAAGACAGGAATGAACAACACTATAAAAACAAGTAAAAAGTCACAGCTGCATCCAAGAATGAAACAATTGAGATGGCTGTGAAAGCAAGCGTCATGCGGATGTGAAGTATGAGAGAGCTAGTGACGGCAAAAAAGATACAACAGGAAACGAAACGAACCAAAGCAATAATAAAGATATATCAGAAAAACAACGACAGAAGAAATATCAAACAGAGAGAGAAGCCGCCAGAATTTATGCAAAATGATGCTGGACATCAAGGCCCGCAGGAGATAAAACGCCCATTTGAAAAATGAGACGATTCTCCAACGAAAAGCGAGTTCGATCATCACCGACACATGAAAGGAGGGCAGTGACATGAATATCGGAATTACGTGAATGGTCAGGCCTATTGAAATGAAGGGCCACCGGTAAATGTTTGACATGATAGATGTCATTTAAGTGCTCACGAAACCTGTCAGCCAAACGTCTGCCAGTTTCACCAATGAGGTAATGCCACACCTCTTGCAGATGATAGCATAAATCAGGTTTCTGGATTCGCAGGTGAAAAACTCTCTAATGACAAATTTACCGTTCGGAAAAGAAAATGACTGAGTTTGGAGTACAAAAGGACAGGTCTTACATATAAAACGTTGGCACGGTTTAGTACCAAAGTGAAAAGGACTGGTTCGTCTCAAGCGACTGTGTACAAGAATATCCCTAAAATTCTTATCCCTACGATATCCCACCAAAGGGGTATCACGAAACAACTCTCTGGTATCAGGATCAGCGTGGAGAATAGGCAGATGACGAAACAGAATTTTTTTTCCCCGCCAAACAGTGGGGGTGAAAAGTTAAGACAAGTTTGAGTCTGTCAGATGTAGTAGTAGGTTTGGCAGTAAGTGCCTCCTGACGAGTAATGTGACTAATGCGATTAAGAGCATCAGATAATACTCTATCAGGATAGTGACGTCGGCGAAAAAACTCGAGCATTTCTTGAGCTCGTTCACGGAAATCATCTTCATCGTGACATATCCGACGTAAGAGTAGAAGTTGAGAGAAGGGAATGGAATCTTAACAGCTGAGAGGGCGAGAAGAGGTGTAAAGACGAAAACCATGAACGTCGGTAGGTTTATAAAAGACAGAAGTAGTAAGGCCAGTAGGAGTAAAATTGACAGTGAGGTCAAGAAAGTTAACTGAAATGGTGGAAATTTGCGAAGTGAATTTGATTGCAGGATGGAAAATGCCAACATAGTCAATGAATCTACGGAGGTTAACTTCAGACATGTCTGTGACTCCAATATCATCGTCAATACTTGTATAGCTACGGTAAAACTCAGGTAATGGTCCATCGTAACTTTGAAGCACCAAATGTTCAAAGTGACCCATGAAGAGTGTAGTGGGTTTAGAAGTTAAGAAGAATGGTGTGCATATAGTTGTACTTGAGTGAGATCAACTGTGAAGGTCTCTGAGGTAAACAATGGACAGCTGTGTTACAGAGTACCTTTCTTGTTACCACCTGTGGTAAAGTGGGATATTATAAATATTTATAGGGGACTTAGTGTACTGACTGAGATCAGCTGTGAAGGTATCTGTATCTAATAAGTGTAGTGTATTACAGATGACCTTACTTGCTACCACATATTTATACCTCAGTCAGAATTATTCTGGAATATTGTGATGACTACGTTGAATGTCTAGGGTTTTGTAAATGATGAAGTGTAAGTCACAACAATAACAGACAGATAAACAATTTAATTTATTCCACCACACTTGACAACAGTTTGACACTCACATACATATAACACTCTATGAGACTATCTTAAATGAGTCACTGGTAAATTTTCAAATATCAATATGTATTAAGTACTTTTCATTAATATATATGTGTCCTGATTCAAATACAAAGTGAACCAGGAATCACAATCAATTTTAATTACAAGTTATATGTACAGAATTTATCAATATGAATCTTGTAGTGACATATTTTATTAATATTATCTTATGTGTGTCAGTTGTGTAGTGGTACTATGAGGTAATACTGGTTTTGTTTTTCAAGCTATGTTGGTATTTGTCATCATGACTTCAAGTGTTTGTTTCTGTTGGAACTAGTATTGGAGATGTTCTCAGTTCCTGGCATTAAAACAATTAATTTCCCCTCTTATTTTTATACAATGTCAGTTTAAGATGGGGTTACATAATGTTGAGCTCCGCTGGCCACATAGGCTTATCTTTCGTGATGTCGGCAGGAAAAGACTCCTCTGCTCGATTGCTCCCCTGTGTTCTGGAGACACCTCACTGTTTGCTATATGGACCAAGGAGTATGCTGTCCGCCTCTGGATTCAGCAAAGCTCTGACCAGGTGCTGCTTCAATAACTTTTGGACCACGGTCCCTGAAACAAGAAGGTTGTACCTCCTACTTCAGAACTAATTTATAATCTCTATTTCTACACTGAGCACAATACATAACAAACACTGAGTTCAGAGCGGTAGGCCAACTGTCAGCTTCATCTGAAATAATTTACACCAGTATATTCCTCCCTAATGATTACTACGCCTCTGCAATTCCAGCATTATTTCTTTCTAGTCAATAAGCTAGGTGTCAGTGTACTGTTTGGCAATTCCATGTAGTTTTACTTTCCTCCGACACCTTCTGTTCAGGCTGGAGCACTATAGAGGCTTTACCTCATGTTCGCTACTGAACCACACATATATACAGACATAAATTATCAATTTACATTCAATTTTCATTAAAAGATATCAAATATTTCAAGCTTACCACAATTCATGGAAATAATACAGAATTACGTTGACTGGCACTGAATATAACACAATTTCGATCTGCCGATGTCCCAGGCTTTTATTTAGAAAAAATATGCACTGGTGCTCAACGCACTGGTTCTGTAGTAAGTTTATTTGCAAATGTGGTGGTGACCTGACGCCTCTAATTGACTATATTGGCAGGTCTAACCAATCGTGCCATGTCTACCCAATCGTTTGAAAAAAAGTACTCCTACTCCCGTTTCCCCTGACAACGAAAGATAGTATTTATAGCCCGACTAATCGTGTTTAGCCTTACATTTATTGCGCTCCAATCAAATCGGATTTAACATGGAGACCCATTTCCCGTACAATGGTGGGGTGAAAATCTGCCACTGAGCGATTCTGATTTGGGTGTTGTCTGACATCCCTCACTATTTCTTTTGGCTATAATTTGGTAATTCCTAGACTATTTGCGTAACGTTTAACATATTCTTTGTCAGCAAGTCCTAAGGAACCCAAATATACAAATTTAAAGGAGCTAAGTGGCTGCGTTCAAAATATGCACTTTCTTCTACCTCCTGTTTACTTCGAATACGATGTGGTGTCTGGGTACTGTAATGTTTTCAAACGTAAACCAGTATAATGTCATATTTCCTAATAAGCGTTTTTCAGGATTTTTAAAACCTAACTCTGGTATGGGTAGTGTTGTTTATCACTGTCGATTTGAAAAAAAGCTAGTGCTTGTGGCCTTACACGCGTGATGGTAGTAATTGTGTATCGCGCGACTGTGGTAGTATTGCCTGCGTCCCTGCTTTCAGCCCTCCCTTCTTTCTATCTTTAGTCCATCTGTCTTTCGTTTTAGGTAACGTAGTGTATAAAAAGACATGAATGGAATTTTAAATCTAGGTCAACCTGCGTATCTCAAGGTTTTTCTTAGAAATGCAGCACATGTTTTATCGTAGAAAGCGGGTATTGAAGCAGTAGGCTTTTACTATCAACGTGAAACGTTACAATTTGCAGACGAAGTAGAAAACAAGGGGGATTTCGAGTACAGTCATTGTGACAGCACTGTTCTTTACCATTCTTCTTTCCTTTTATTGAAGTTTATTTGTTAGGCTTTACATTTACGTTTTAATTTATATATGTGGATTAGAATATTTCACGACATCTCCCCTCTTAAAACAGACATCTTATGTCAGTCCTTTATTCTATATACACATAGATAAATGTAAGTCAACTTGACTTTACTCTGCTGTTGTGCTATCATGGTTTTATGTAGTTGGGTCCATTCAGAGTAGGCACTACTCATGAAATCTGCCTCAGACCTCTACAACCAATAATATTTTTCGGTTATGTTACTGAACAGCCGCAAGTGTGACTGCTTGTCTTAATGCTGCTTCACAACCCGTATTCACCATTTCTCTTCTCTGAGTCTGCGCAATGACATGTCCAGAGAACATTAGATTTTCCTCAAAATGTACGTTATGAGGAGATAACATATACCTGGTGATAGCAGAGTTTTCGTAGTGGATCCCATAATCTTCTTATTAGCCTGTATGAAACATTCGGAATATCCTCAATCAAAGAGGCAACTCAGGGATTCATTACGTTCCTCCGAAATGTTTACATCCAACAATTTTGTCTGATCTCAGGTTTTACTGGAATCTGATAGTAGCCTTTACTCAGATCCACCCTTGAGAAATATTTAGCTTTATTTAGCCTGGCAAACAACTGATTTGTATCCGGCAATGGATCCACCTGTCCTTCTGTAATAGCATTCAGTCTCCTGTAATCTATACAGAGTCTATGTTCTCCAGAGGGCTTCCTTAAGAGTACAACACCGGAACTATACGAAGATTCACTGTGTGAAATAATTCCTTCCTTCAACAAATAGTCTATCTCTTCCTTCAAAGCTTTCTCCTTAGCAAAAGGAATCGAATATGGTTTCATACAGACAGGTGTGGGGTCTATCAGTTTCATATCATATTCCAATAAGTTTGTATGCCCTGGTCGGTCTGTTAACACCTCTGTATGAGTATCTAGAACCTGTTGCACTCTCTCTTTCTGAGTTTTCGTTAAATGTGTACTGATTTTCACCTGTGCCGCTGTCTCACAGGGGTGTAATGGATATTCAAATGATGAAAGTGGTTCCTTTTTCATCTCCATGGCAATGGACAAGGTCAACAAGTGTGTCTCTTCCTGATGTTCTCTTTCCAAATATTTCTTCAGGAGATTCACATGATAGATTTTTTCTTTCCCCTTCTTATCTATCTTATAATTGGTTCTAGACACCTTCTCTAGAACTGTATATGGACCTTGCCATCCAATTTGTAACTTATTCTGACTACCGGGGAGAAGAAGCAGTACCTTCTCTCCCACAGCCAAATCTCTGTCTTTAGCTTCCTGTTATAATAGGCAGCATGTTTCTTCCTGGCTTGTTTCAAATTTTCATTGGCAAGTTTCCAGCCAGTTTTTAAACGAGTGGTCAGCTCATTCACATATTGGTATGAGGATGTAATATTTTCCTCTGCCTTTTCGTCAGTCCACGTTCTTAACAGCGTTACATATGGACCTTTAATTTTGTGGACCTATTTGTCCATGCACCGGTATGGTCTCTTCCACTTGAAGCGCTATAGTGATGATTTTTCTTCCCAGAATTATCAGTCACAAAACGACCGCTACCAATTCTTTTCTTGGGGCTGTCTCCCCACTTAAAATTCTTGATGAGAGATTTCCTCTCTACATCCTCTTCCTCCAGTTTGTTTAAGTCCGATTGAGGGATTTTCGGCTTATCCTGGGGTAAGACATCTTTTTGCACTCTCCGCATAGTGGCCATTGTAAAACAGTTAAGTGAAGCTTGTCCGTGAAAAGGGGCTTCCCATTCCCTTTGGTCCACTTTATCAAATTTATTTTTCTTTTTATTGTCAGGCCTAATTTTGCCCCTTTGGCGTGTCCAGGTCCTGATCCATGTTCCCACTGGTGGGTGTTCCCTCAAGTGCTATGCTACACCTTTCTACAAAATTCTCAATGTCCCATCTTGCCTTGGGCCAATAATAATTGTGAGCCACCTTTTGGATGATGGTACCTATTTTTTCATGGTCCCCATCTGGTTTCACATGTAGGCTCCTTATTAAGTCTGCCCTATATCTTTTAGGAAGTACCAGCTGTCCCTGACCTTTGGATCTAGCTCCAGTCTTCCTATACATCAACTTGTGTTTTATGTAAAAATCTCCCTTGCCTGGAGTTGTATGACAAGTTGACAATTTCCTGAAACAAGGCTTGAGTGTTTTATCCCCAGCCTGTGCCTTCCTCATCTCTTCTGGAGTGGTATCTAACATAATATCCTCCTCCTTTCTTGAGGTCGACCTGACCTGAAGGGTGGCCATATACACAGGTTTCCTTCTGCAACGGTCAGTGTCATGATTGTCCATCTGACAATTTTTACACCACCTTTTCCCTTGGTTGAAAGATTTTCTTTCATCATATTTCCTTTCATCGAATTGTGGGGTTTTATTTTTATTGTCATACCGTGGCCTATCAAATTGGTGCGTACCTTTGTTTTGATCTCTAGGATCAAATTTATTAAAGTTCTGTGGTGCCCTAAAATTATCCATCTGTTTCTTTTTATTACCTGATACCTCTGCCTGAGCTGCTTGATACCTTTCAGCAACATTTAGCAACTCACCCAGCCTCTCTGCACCTTGTTCCATGAGAAACTTTCTCAGGTCTGGAGCCATGGACTCTCTTAATTGTTCTATAAGGACCATTTCCTTAAGATCTTGGGTTTTCCCCAGAGAAGTCCATTTCTCCAAGTATGTCTCTAACCGTGCAGAGAACTGGTGATAGGTTTCACCTGACAGTAGTTTAGCATTCCTAAATTTTTTCCTATAAAATTCTGCGTTCTTTTCATATCTTAACAAAAGAGCCTGCTTTAGCATGTCATAATTTTCCTGATCACCTCTGCTCATTTTGGCAAAAACTTCATAAGCTGCCCCACGAAGACCTTGAGATAACTTTAAGCTCCACCTTTCTCTCTCTAACCCATATGTGGTAGCTAATAGTTCATATCTATTTAGATAGCTCTCAATATCATCGTCTTTCTCAACAAAATGATCTAAATGAAAGTTCATAGCTGAGGTTGAGGCTCCCTGGCTAGCAGTGGCATCAGAGGCAAAGGGACTGGCACCATTTTCAGGAGCATGGCCTTGAAACTCAAACTCCCTTAGTCGTAACTCATGTTCCCTTTGTAATCTCTTCTCCTCCTTTTCTGCTTCCCTCTCTGCAGCTAATCTCTTGTCTTCCCTTTCTGCAGCTAATCTTCTTTCTTCTGCTTCCAATTTCTTAGCCTCCTTGTCAGCCTCAATCTGCAACCCCTTAGCCTCAGCCTCAATCTGCAACCTCTTAGCCTCAGCCTCAGCCTCAAATTGTATCTTCTTAATTTCCTTTTCAGCCTCTAACTTTCTTTCCGCCTCTTTTTCTAATCTTCTTTCTTCCCGTTCAATATATTTGTCACATTCAGCAGTGACATAAGAAATCATAATTTGCCCGTCCATTCCTAACTCTTTCGCAGTCTGTACAGCAGCAGATCGAAATTTTGCCAAGTCGGCCATTGTCTAACATGCAATTGTAACAATTCAATCTATCAATAATTATCTAAGGACACTACAGGCACTGAGAGCTCAACGTTATTTATTTCCACCCAAGGATACTTTTTAATTTCTATTATTCCCTGAAGTGAATTACCCCCAATATTTTTAATAGGGAAAGATTCAAAATCCCGAGAGCGAGACCCCAATATATGTGGTAAAGTGGGATATTATAAATATTTATAGGGGACTTAGTGTACTGACTGAGATCAGCTGTGAAGGTATCTGTATCTAATAAGTGTAGTGTATTACAGATGACCTTACTTGCTACCACATATTTATACCTCAGTCAGAATTATTCTGGAATATTGTGATGACTACGTTGAATGTCTAGGGTTTTGTAAATGATGAAGTGTAAGTCACAACAATAACAGACAGATAAACAATTTAATTTATTCCACCACACTTGACAACAGTTTGACACTCACATACATATAACACTCTATGAGACTATCTTAAATGAGTCACTGGTAAATTTTCAAATATCAATATGTATTAAGTACTTTTCATTAATATATATGTGTCCTGATTCAAATACAAAGTGAACCAGGAATCACAATCAATTTTAATTACAAGTTATATGTACAGAATTTATCAATATGAATCTTGTAGTGACATATTTTATTAATATTATCTTATGTGTGTCAGTTGTGTAGTGGTACTATGAGGTAATACTGGTTTTGTTTTTCAAGCTATGTTGGTATTTGTCATCATGACTTCAAGTGTTTGTTTCTGTTGGAACTAGTATTGGAGATGTTCTCAGTTCCTGGCATTAAAACAATTAATTTCCCCTCTTATTTTTATACAATGTCAGTTTAAGATGGGGTTACATAATGTTGAGCTCCGCTGGCCACATAGGCTTATCTTTCGTGATGTCGGCAGGAAAAGACTCCTCTGCTCGATTGCTCCCCTGTGTTCTGGAGACACCTCACTGTTTGCTATATGGACCAAGGAGTATGCTGTCCGCCTCTGGATTCAGCAAAGCTCTGACCAGGTGCTGCTTCAATAACTTTTGGACCACGGTCCCTGAAACAAGAAGGTTGTACCTCCTACTTCATAACTAATTTATAATCCATTTCTACACTGAGCACAATACATAACAAACACTGAGTTCAGAGCGGTAGGCCAACTGTCAGCTTCATCTGAAATAATTTACACCAGTATATTCCTCCCTAATGATTACTACGCCTCTGCAATTCCAGCATTATTTCTTTCTAGTCAATAAGCTTGGTGTCAGTGTACTGTTTGGCAATTCCATGTAGTTTTACTTTCTTCCGACACCTTCTGTTCAGGCTGGAGCACTATAGAGGCTTTACCTCATGTTCGCTACTGAACCACACATATATACAGACATAAATTATCAATTTACATTCAATTTTCATTAAAAGATATCAAATATTTCAAGCTTACCACAATTCATGGAAATAATACAGAATTACGTTGACTGGCACTGAATATAACACAATTTCGATCTGCCGATGTCCCAGGCTTTTATTTAGAAAAATATGCACTGGCGCTCAACGCACTGGTTCTGTAGTAAGTTTATTTGCAAATGTGGTGGTGACCTGACGCCTCTAATTGACTATATTGGCAGGTCTAACCAATCGTGCCATGTCTACCCAATCGTTTGAAAAAAAGTACTCCTACTCCCGTTTCCCCTGACAACGAAAGATAGTATTTATAGCCCGACTAATCGTGTTTAGCCTTACATTTATTGCGCTCCAATCAAATCGGATTTAACATGGAGACCCATTTCCCGTACAATGGTGGGGTGAAAATCTGCCACTGAGCGATTCTGATTTATTTCCTAATAAGAATTTTCAGGTTTTTAAAAACTAACTCTGGTATGGGTAGTGTTGTTTATCACTGTCGATTTGAAAAAAAGCTAGTGCTTGTGGCCTTACACGCGTGATGGTAGTAATTGTGTATCGCGCGACTGTGGTAGTATTGCCTGCGTCCCTGCTTTCAGCCCTCCCTTCTTTCTATCTTCAGTCCATCTGTCTTTCGTTTTAGGTAACGTAGTGTATAAAAAGACATGAATGGAATTTTAAATCTAGGTCAACCTGCGTATCTCAAGGTTTTTCTTAGAAATGCAGCACATGTTTTATCGTAGAAAGCGGGTATTGAAGCAGTAGGCTTTTACTATCAACGTGAAACGTTACAATTTGCAGACGAAGTAGAAAACAAGGGGGATTTCGAGTACAGTCATTGTGACAGCACTGTTCTTTACCATTCTTCTTTCCTTTTATTGAAGTTATTTGCTAGGCTTTACATTTACGTTTTAATTTATATATGTGGATTAGAATATTTCACGACACCACCCTACGATCTCACTCTAAGTTATATTTTTATTCACTAGTGTGACTGAAAGCTACATAAAGTGTCTAGGGTAATGTAAGGGTGTTGTTAAAGAATCTCAATACAAAAACATATACAAACATATACTAATTACTGTGATAAACTCAACTAACTCCAGCTGTTAAATTTTATATTTAAAATTTCTTTTGTTAAACTTTATTGGTCCTGAGCCTAAAGTTGTTTTGGTCAGGACTACAGTTCAATGAGAATCAATTTAGATGGATAGATATATTTACAAATATATATAAAGATATTTACATACAACAGACAATATGTCCATAGTACATTGTTACAAATTTTCAAGTTGATGATAATTACTCTATTTAACTACTGGTACTGAGATGCAGGTTGGGGATTTACATCATCCCAATGTTCTTTTTTTTTCACTAGAATTGTTTATGTTAGTCTTTTGGAGGAACGTTTTGGTCTATACAGGAGATTTTTCTTAAGTCATGATAAGTTGTCCCAGGCCAGATATTGCACTTATCTGGTTCCTGGAATCACAGCAGTTGCAGTTGGTTTGGCCAAACACTTCAGTCTCCTCTGGTCTTGAACTTCTTTAATACCAACAGGTACCAGAGACTCTTAGAAATCGTGCTGAATTTCTCTATCATCGAGTACCTGCACCAGACAAGTGCCAGCAGGAACCCCACATATCAAGGAAATATAAACAAGTAACGATGAATTAGGCAATAGAATATGGCACACTTTCATCACTGCCTCTGTTCAGACTGCTTTCTGTTGTTAGTTATTTTAAAACAAAGCACAGGTCTGCTCATCGCTGCTTGCTCCTCTGAATATTTTTGAAAAAAATGGCAGCGAGCAGCCTACTTTTCCTATCATGTAAAAAGCTTTGGCCAATGAGACCAAGCATCTCTTTTTTTTAAATGAAACTTTTTTTAAAAAAAATATCCCAAACCTCTATGTGTTACTATTACCAACTAGATTTGTACATTTAGGTTAGCCAATAATATTTCGGCTTCCTTCAAATTTCATCCAATCCCTTTCATCGTACTGTCTTAGCCTTTCTTTCACCTAATTTTTTCCCCCAAAAATATGCTATCCAATCTAAGCAGACATGACTTGACCTGACAGTATCTCCGATTCTCTATGTATTATTATAAATATTTGATTGTTTAATGGACTATTCAGATAACTAACTACATATTCTTGGTCAGCAAGTCTTCAGGTACAAGAATATATGATTTTTATGGGGCTAATTGGCTTGGTTCAAAATTCTATCTTTTTTCTATGTTAGTTGTTTATTTTTAAACTACCTCCTGTTCACTTCTTTTTCCATGTACTTTCCAGCTAATTACGAGAGTCTCTCGTATCACGTCTAGAATTACGTCATTCGCAATAAGAGCTAAGCGTGTTTTCATAACCGTAGTGTCCACATTTTCTAACGTTTTCCTCGTATTCTGAAAACCGCCTAAGGGCAAGGCTAGCAAGTTAGTTTTATTTTTAGAAACAGTATGAGACGTGATTTGCGTTGGTTATCTATCCGTCCCTCTCCCTTCCACAATGTATTCTAGGCAAATACTTCATTTGAACTTGGGAAAGTGGTACGTTTGTCTCAAGGACGAATTTGAAAAATAGGGTACCCTTTTTGGTTCGGCCAATGCGTTATCAAATAATACGATGAATGCGTAGGCGACGACTACGATTCTCGCCGAAATTTTGTAGTACTATCCTATCTTTGACTTTATGCTCTAGACTGTTATATTCTAATTTAGATATTGTATTTAGAAGTTCACCACATATCTCCCCACTTAGAACAGACTATCATATGTCAGTTCCTACTTCTAAATACACATAGATAAATTTACTACCTATGCCTGGTGACTACTCTTATATTCGTCATACGGATGTCTGCTTAAAAATCTGCACCTACATTGGTTTTGCCTGGAATATATTCTATGGTAAACTGGTATGGCTGTAGGAGCAACGACCAACGTAATAATCTATCATTTTCATGCCTTGCTTGTGACAGACACACGAGTGGTTTATGATCTGTTTAGATCTTAAATGATTTACCATAGAGATAAATCTGGAACTTTTTTATAGCCCATATGACAGCTAAACATTCTTTTTCACTTGTTGAATATTTTTGTTCTGCTAAGTTCAACTTACGGCTAGCATAAGCAACTGGGGTTAATTCCCCGTCAAGTGAAGTTGACCTTTGTAATAGAGCTGCACCCAAACCTATATTACTAGCATCCGTTCTCACAATGAATTCTTGACTCAAGTCAGGTAATTTCCAAATAGGCCTGCTTGTGAGCTTTTCCTTCAACTCTTGGTAGGCTAATTCACACTGCGCTGACCAAGTAATTCTATCAGGATTTCCTTTGCGCGTCAAATCAGTCAATGGAGCACATATGGAGTTAAAGTTTTTAATATACTTTTGGTAGAAACCACATAATGAGACAAAAGATCGCACATCTTTCTTTGTCTGTGGTCTTGGTGCTCTTTTCAACTTCTCTAGGTTCTTGGGGTCAGGGGTCATGTTTCCCTGATGTACTGTGTGTCCCAAGAATTCCAGCTCTTTACATCCAACACAGCATTTCGTCGGTCTAGCTGTCAAATTTGTCTCTCTAAGTCGATTAAACAACATATCCAGAGAGTTAATGTGTTCCTCAAATGTTTCAGTCGCTATGAGAATATCATCCATGAAGTTGGTGATGCATGGATTATTCAGGGGATCCAGTAATTTTCTCATCATCCTCGAAAACACACTCGGTGCATTTTTCAGCCCGAATGGCAACATGTTAAATTCATAATGTCCTTCCGAGGTGCTAAAGGCTAAATAAGGTCTAACCTCCGGCTTTACTGGAATCTGATAGTAGCCTTTGCTCAGATCCACTTTAGAGAAATATTTAGCTTTATTCAGCCTGGCAAACAGCTGATTTGTATCAGGGAATGGATCCACCTGACCTTCTATGACAGCATTCAGTTTCCTGTAATCTATACACAGTCTGTGTTCTCCAGAGGGTTTTCTTAACAGAACCACACTAGAGCTGTAGGGAGATTCACTGTGCGAGATAATTCCTTCTCTCAACAGATAATCCATCTCCTCCTTCAAAGCTTTTCCTTTAGCGAACGGAATCGAATAGGCTCTCATACAGATTGGTGTTGGGTCTATGAGTTTCATATCATACTCTAATAAATTTGTATGCCCCGGGCGGTCCGTTAACACATCTGTATGATCATCCAGAACCTGTTGAACTCTCTCCCTCTGATTTTTCGTTAAGTGTATACTGATTTTTACCTGTGCAGCGGTCTCACAGGGATGTAAAGGATATTCATGAGAGGTGAGTGGTTCCTTTTTCATTTCCATTGCAACAGACAAGGTCAGTAGGTGTGTCTCTTCCTGGTTTTCTCTATCCAGATATTTTTTCAGGAGATTCACATGATAGATTTTCTCTTTCCCCTTCTTACCTATCTTATAATTTGTTCTAGACACCTCCTCTAGAACTGTATATGGACCTTGCCATCCAATTTGCAATTTATTCTGGCTGCCGGGCAGTAGAAGAAGCACCTTCTCTCCCACAGCTAATTCTCTGTCCTTCGCTTTCTTATTGTAATAGGCAGCATGCTTTTTCCTGGCTTGTCTCAAATTTTCATTGGCAAGTTTCCAGCCAGTTTTAAGACGAGTGGTCAGCTTTCTTCTGCCTTTTCATCGGTCCATGTCCTTAACAAGGCTACATATGGACCTTTAAGATTGTTGACCTATTTTTCCAGGCACCGGTATGGTCTCTTCCATTAGAAGCCTTATAGTGAGGACTTTTCTTCCTAGAATCATCACTCACAAATCGACCACTACCAATTTTGTTCTTGGGGTTTTCTTCCCACTTTAAATTCCTTGTGAGAGATCTTCTCTCTCTTTTATCTTCACCCAGTTTACATAATTACGACCGAGGGATTGTCGGCTTATTCTGGGGTAAAACATCTCTTTGTACTCGTCGCATGGTGGCCATTGTAAAACATTCGAGTGAAGACTGTCTATGAAAAGGGGGTTCCCATACCCCTCTGTCCACTTTATTATAATTATTTTTCTTTCCAGGCCTAAGTTTGCCCCGTGGCGTGTCTAGGCCCTGATCAATTTTCCCACTTGTGGGTGTTCCCTCATGTAATATGCCACATGCTTCTACAAAATTCTCAATGTCAACCATTTCATCGGGCCAATAATAATTTTGAGCAACCTTTTGGATGATGGTACCTATTTTCTCATGGTCCCCATCTTTCCCAACATGTAAGCTCCTTATTGCCTCTGCCCTATACTTTTTAGGAAGTACCAGCTGTCCCTGACCATGGGATCCAGTTCCGGCCTTCTTATATATCAGTTTGTTCTTCATATAGAAGTCTCCCTTGCCTGGAGGTGTATGACATTTGGGCAATTTCTTAAAACAAGGCTTGAGGGTCTTATCTTCAGCCTGTGCCTTCCTCATCTCATCTGGAGGGGTATTTATCGGATTATCCTCCTCCTTTTTAGACTGTGATCTGGTCTGAAGCGTGGCCATGATCACAGGTCTCTTTTTACACACTTCGGTGTTATGGTTGTCCATCCTACACCAACTACAATATAATCTACCTTTATGAAAAGGTTTTCTGTCATCATATTTCCTTTCATTGAATTGTGGGGTTTTATTTTTATATTCATTGCGTGGCCTATCAAACTGGTGCTTACCTTTGTTCTGTTCTCTATGGTCAAACCTGTTAAAGTTTTGTGGTGCCTTAAAATTGTCTACCTGTTTCTTTTTATTACCAACTACTTCTGCTTGGGCTGCCCGATACCTCTCAGTGACATTGAGTAACTCACCCAGCCTCTCTGCACCTTGTTCCATGAGAAACTTTCTCAGGTCTGGAGCCATGGACTCTCTTAGCTGCTCAATAAGGATCATTTCCTTAAGATCTTGGGTTTTCCCCAGAGCAGTCCATTTCTCCAAGTAGGTTTCTAACCGTGCAGAGAACTGGTGATAGGTCTCACCCGACAGTAGTTTGGCATTCCTAAATTTTTTTCTATAAAATTCTCCGTTCTTTTCGTATCTTAACAAAAGAGCCTGCTTTAACATGTCGTAATTGTCTTGGTCATCTCTGCTCATCTTGGCAAAAACTTCATAAGCCATTCCCCTAAGACCCTGGGATAACTTGAGGCTCCACCTCTCTCTCTAACCCATATGTAGTAGCCAAAAGCTCAAATCTACTTAAATACCCTTCTATGTCATCATCTTTCTCAACAAAATGGTCTACATGAAAACCCATAGCTGAGGTTGAGGCTCCCTGACTAGCAGTGGCATCTGAGGCAAAGGGGCTGGCACCATTTTCAGGAGCATGGCCTTGAAAATCCAACTCTCTTAGTCGTAGCTCATGCTCCCTCTGTAATCTCTTCTCCTCCTTTGCTGCTTCCCTCTCTGCAGCCTGTCTTCTTTCCTCTGGTTCCCTTTCAGCAGCCTGTCTGTTTTCTTCTCTTTCTACAGCCAATCTCTTTTCTTCTCTTTCTGTAGCTTGTCTCTTCTCTTCTCTTTCTGCAGCTAATCTCTTTTCTTCGGCCTCCAACTTCTTCTCTTCATACTGGAGCCTTTTAATCTCTGCCTCCCTATCAGCCTCCAATGCCCTAGCCTCCTTGTCAGCCTCAATCTGCAGCCTCTTGATTTTTTCAGCCTCTAACTTTCTTTCTGCTTCTTTCTCTAATCTTTTATCTTCTCGGGCAATAAATGTGTCCACCTCCGAAGTTACATATTGGACCAACTCTGGTCCTTCCATGCCCATCTCTTTAGCAGTCTGCACAGTGGCAGATCTGAACTTGGCTAAATCAGCCATTCTAACTCAAGCAGGTCTAATAAGGTTCTAAGACAATCCTAAACTTAACTAAAATAAATACTAACTATAATTAACTAATTACTACTGGCTGTGACAACCTATCACTGTAAATCTCCTCTTAATTATTTTTATCTTCTTAGGGGGTGTTCCTAACCTCTACTAACACTAGTAATACAATCTTAAATTTATATCATACTGCTAATTTTTATTCCTGGAGTTAGTTAATATATGCTGTATGAGATTCCTATTTCAAACATTCATCTATATATGCCAAATTCAAATCTCGGACTCAGAGACCCCAATATATGTGGTGGGTTTAGAAGTTAAGAAGAATGGTGTGCATATAGTTGTACTTGAGTGAGATCAACTGTGAAGGTCTCTGAGGTAAACAATGGACAGCTGTGTTACAGAGTACCTTTCTTGTTACCACCCTACGATCTCACTCTAAGTTATATTTTTATTCACTAGCGTGACTGAAAGCTACATAAAGTGTCTAGGGTAATGTAAGGGTGTTGTTAAAGAATCTCAATACAAAAACATATACAAACATATACTAATTACTGTGATAAACTCAACTAACTCCAGCTGTTAAATTTTATATTTAAAATTTCTTTTGTTAAACTTTATTGATCCTGAGCCTAAAGTTGTTTTGGTCAGGACTACAGTTCAATGAGAATCAATTTAGATGGATAGATATATTTACAAATATATATAAAGATATTTACATACAACAGACAATATGTCCATAGTACATTGTTACAAATTTTCAAGTTGATGATAATTACTCTATTTAACTACTGGTACTGAGATGCAGGTTGGGGATTTACATCATCCCAATGTTCTTTTGTTTCACTAGAATTGTTTATGTTAGTCTTTTGGAGGAACGTTTTGGTCTATACAGGAGATTTTTCTTAAGTCATGATAAGTTGTCCCAGGCCAGATATTGCACTTATCTGGTTCCTGGAATCACAGCAGTTGCAGTTGGTTTGGCCAAACACTTCAGTCTCCTCTGGTCTTGAACTTCTTTAATACCAACAGGTACCAGAGACTCTTAGAAATCGTGCTGAATTTCTCTATCATCGAGTACCAGCATCAGACAAGTGCCAGCAGGAACCCCACATATCAAGGAAATATAAACAAGTAACGATGAATTAGGCAATAGAATATGGCACACTTTCATCACTGCCTCTATTCAGACTGCTTTCTGTTGTTAGTTATTTTAAAACAAAGCACAGGTCTGCTCATCGCTGCTTGCTCCTCTGAATATTTTTGAAAAAATGGCAGCGAGCAGCCTACTTTTCCTATCATGTAAAAAGCTTTGGCCAATGAGACCAAGCATCTCTTTTTTTTTAATGAAACTTTTTTTTAAAAAAATATCTCAAACCTCTATGTGTTACTATTACCAACTAGATTTGTATATTTAGGTTAGCCAATAATATTTCGGCTTCCTTCAAATTTCATCCAATCCCTTTCATCGTACTATCTTAGCCTTTCTTTCACCTAATTTTTTCCCCAAAAAATATGCTATCCAATCTAAGCAGACATGACTTGACCTGACAGTATCTCCGATTCTCTATGTATTATTATAAATATTTGATTGTTTAATGGACTATTCAGATAACTAACTACATATTCTTGGTCAGCAAGTCTTCAGGTACAAGAATATATGATTTTTATGGGGCTAAGTGGCTTGGTTCAAAATTCTATCTTTTTTCTATGTTAGTTGTTTATTTTTAAACTACCTCCTGTTCAATTCTTTTTCCATGTACTTTCAAGCTAATTACGAGAGTCTCTCGTAACACGTCTAGAATTACGTCATTCGCAATAATAGCTAAGCGTGTTTTCATAACCGTAGTGTCCACATTTTCTAACGTTTTCCACGTATTCTGAAAACCGCCTAAGGGCAAGGCTAGCAAGTTAGTTTTATTTTTAGAAACAATGTGAGACGTGATTTGCGTTGGTTATCTATCCGTCCCTCTCCCTTCCACAATGTATTCTAGGCAAATACTTCATTTGAACTTGGGAAAGTGGTACGTTTGTCTCAAGGACGAATTTGAAAAATAGGGAACCCTTTTTGGTTCGGCCCATGCGTTATCAAATAATACGCTGAAGGCGTAGGCGACGACTACGATTCTCGCCGAAATTTTGTAGTACTATCGTATCTTGACTTTATGCACTAGACTGTTATATTCTAATTTAGATATTGTATTTAGAAGTTCACCACAAAGAGGCAGGCATAACTCGGGCTCATGTTGGTGCCCATAGCAACTCCACTAATTTGATTAAAGAACTGACCATTGAATTCAAAAGAGTTGAGAGTAAGGAAAAACTCCGCAAGGCGAAGAAGAGGACCTGTGCTAATAGTAAGGTCAGTGCGTCGTTCGAGAAAAAATTGTAGCGCTTGAAGACCATCAGAATGTGGAATAGAAGTATAAAGCGAAGAAACATCCAGAAGGAAAAGACGGTTAGTGTGGTCAGACGTGAATTGGATGGAATCGAAAGTAGTGATAGCATGGGTGGTGTCCTTCAAGTAAGAAGGCAGATTGGCCACTAAGGGTTGCAAAATACTATCCAGGAATTCAGAGATACGTTCAGTAGGACAAGAGCAGGCTGAAACAATGGGTCGACCCGGATTACCAATTTTATGCACCTTAGGAAGCATGTAGAAGGAAGGTTTACCTAGACTATTTTCAACAATATGGAGAGACAAAGCACTAGAAGGAAGGAGGTCATCATGGATGAGATCACGAATAGTAGCATGAACAGTAAGATTGTTGTGGACTGTGGCATCACCAGAACTAGGTGAGTAGAAGGTGGAGTTGATAATGTCATCCCGTTTTTTAAGGAGTGACAATGCCCGCCACTCAGAAGTAGTCAGGTTAGATCGACGGAGACGGGGTAGAGAAAGTTGATTAATATCATGCAAAGTGTTGGCAATATATAAATCAAGAGCAGCAGAAGCACCTGGAGCAGGAGTCCAGTCTAGCTTGGGTTTGTCAAAATGACGAAAGATATCCCCGTCGGGCTTGGAATCATTACCCTCTCTATGGTAATATTTGAGACGCATGCGGCGATGGAAGCGGTAGACATCTTGGAGCAAAGAATATTTATCAAACGTCGAACGAAGAAGAACAAACTTAAGACCTTTACTCAGGACAGACAATTCATCAGGAGATAGCTGTAGATCAGGAGTAAGGCAAATAACTTTAGTAGAAGTTTGAATAGAGGACGCTGAAGATTCAGAAGGAACATGAGGATGGGGGCGACGCAATTTTTCTTTTTTGTGCGTGCTCAACCGAGTGTAGAGCTCCTTATTCGTATCGTGAATAATAATACGAATAAAAGGCAATGCTGTCGGGCACGAAGAAGTCAGTAGACGAAGTTGGTGAGTGAGGTTGGATTTTAAATGTTCCAAGTCAGTGAGCAGGCGTTTATGCATAGCAATAACACACCTCATACGTTGAAAGGAACACATCTTCTCAACTAATTCCAAGCGGTGCAGTACAGAAGGAAAATGTCCAGTCGAAGGATGAAAGTGAGATAGAAACCCTTTAGGGATAACTCTAACACGAAGACAGTTATTAAGAAAATTAGAATGACATGTGAAGCGTGTTTTTTTGTATGTAGTGAAGGCTAAGGCAGTGGCAATCCGAGATATGTCAGAAGGGATGAGAGAAAATGAATGGGTGATAAAGGCATGAAGAGATGAAATCAAATGTTTCTGATAAGGCATATTGAAGAAACGCAAACCTATGAAAAAAGAAACGTGGACAATATAAAATAATCACGAAAGGAAAACAGGGTGGCAGCAATAAATTAGGTATAGTGTATGACAGTGAATGGTGAGGCTGCTGTAAAACTGGTAAAAGCAAAAATATAAAATAAAAAATTAAATAGTATGAAATCAGTTTTACAAGTTAACGGTACACAAGAAATAAGGGACGTTTCGGGTTTTACCCTTCGTTCGAAACAGTTACGAACAGGTGACAAGGACAAGAATTACATATAGGTACTACAAAAATATATGATAATGAAGAACACACCAAATGAGCGATACAAGCGGATGGAACAACGGTACCGTACGAAACGAGAACAATAATAATGCAAGAAAATCGTAAAACCAGAAAGACATATCGAAACAAGAAAGTAAATAATCAACGAAACGAAGACAGGAATTAACAACACTATAAAAACAAGTAAAAAGTCATTTAGCTGGATCCAAGAATGAAACAATATAGATGGCTGTGAAAGCGAGAGTCACGCGGAAGTGACGTATGAGCGAGCTAGTGGCGGCTAAAAAGATACAACAGAATACGAAACGAACCAAAGAAAAACAAAAATAGATCAGAAAAACAACGACAGAAGAAATATCAAACAGAGAGAGAAGCCGCCAGAATTTATGCAAAATGATGCTGGACATTAAGGCCCGCAGGAGATAAAACGCTCATTTGAAAAATGAGACGATTCTCCAACGAAAAGCGAGTTCGATCATCACCGACACATGAAAGGAGGGCAGTGACATGAATATCGGAATTACCTGAATGGTCAGGACTATTGAAATGAGGGGCCACCGGTAAATGTTTGACATGATAGATGTCATTTAAGTGCTCACGAAACCTGTCAGCCAAACGTCTGCCAGTTTCACCAATATAGGTAATGCCACACCTCTTGCAGATGATAGCATAAATCAGGTTTCTGGATTCGCACGTGAAAGACTCTCTAATGACAAATTTACCGTTCGGAAAAGAAACTGACTCAGTTTGGAGTACAAAAGGACAGGTCTTACATATAAAGCGTTGGCACGGTTTAGTACCAAAGTGAGAAGGACTGGTTCGCCTCAAGCGACTGTGTACAAGAATATCCCTAAAATTCTTATCCCTACGATATTTCACCAAAGGAGTATCACGAAACAACTCTCTGGTATCAGGATCAGCGTGGAGAATAAGCAGATGACGAAACATAATTTTTTTTTACCGCCAAACAGTCGGGGTGGAAAGTTAAGACAAATTTGAGTCTGTTAGATGTAGTAGTAGGATTGGCAGTAAGTACCCCCTGACGAGTAACGTGACTAATGCGATTAAGAGCATCGGATAATACTCTAGCAGGATAGTGACGTCGGCGAAAAACTCGAGCATTTGTTGAGCTCGTTCACGGAAATAATCTTCATAGTGACATATCCGACGTAAGCGTAGAAGCTGAGAGAAGGCAATGGAATCTTTACAGCTGAGAGGGCGAGAAGAGGTGTACATGAGAAAACCATGAACGTCGGTAGGTTAATAAAAGACAGAAGTAGTAAGGCCAGTAGGAGTAAAATTGACAGTGAGGTCAAGAAAGTTAACTGAAGTGGTGGAAATTTGCGAAGTGAATTTGATGGCAGGATGGAAAATGCCAACATAGTCAATGCATCTACGAAGGTTAACATCAGACATGTCTGTTATTCCAATACCATCGTCAATATAGCGACGGTGAAACTCAGATAATGGTCCATCGTAACTTTGAAGCACCAAATGTTCAAAGTGACCCATAGGTTTCTACTATGCTGTCTTAAACATGGCCATACAATCTGTTGAAGAGAGATTCCGACAGCTACAATAGTATAATTCCTTATTTGGCTTCCTGTTTGATATATACAGTACCAATAAAGCACATATTCAAGATGTACTTAGGCCTGCAAGAATTCGGAAAAATCATTGATGCAGAATGTAAACAAAGTGATGCTGAAGATCTGAGCTATGAACCTAAAGTTATAGCTCGAAGACTTCAAAGTGTATGCCGCCACAAGAACTTCTCTTAATACTACAACAAAATCTCCTGGATAGTGTGCCTAATGTTTCTCTTGACCTAAGGACCCTTCTCACACTTCCAGAGTCAGTGGCAAGTGGTGAACGCAGTTTCTCGAAGCTCAAGCTTATGAAAACTTACATACAATCAACAATGTTGCAAAAGTGACTAGTTGGCTTGGCAACTATTTCAATCAAAACATACCCAAGCATCAGCACTTTACTTGAAGGAATTAGTGACAAAATTTGCAAAGGAGAAGGTACGCGAAGTGAGATTTTGATGTGCCCTAAATTAAAATTGTTAAGAGACTTAAATTTTAACATCACAATTCACAACATTATTCAAAATGATTGGTATGCTAAAACATTTTCTTTTGTATTGGGTAAAGATAATCTAAGATTGCTGTATGTCACAGAATTGATCGTTCTCTTTTGCGTATTTCTCTCTCTCTCTCTCTCTCTCTCTCTCTCTCTCTCTCCACCTCTCCCTCTCTCTCTCTCTCTGCCATTATCTATCGATTTCTCATTTTCGGAGCACGGAAATCTGTGAACCAGTCACTGTTTATATTTTCACACTTCGATTCGTGTCAGGTCAAGGCGTTTGTCGTGAAACGAGTGTAACCCACTACTTTGTTAATCACTATGTCGAGATACAGATTTGCTTCAACCAATCAACGAGCACCGTTCAGCAGTCTCTGAGACAGAATAAATTAACGGCCATCATGTTCACGCAAGATGGCGGATTAAAACTGAATAAAATTAGGCTGTACGTGCAAAAGACGAAACCGGAGGAAACCAATCAGCTTGCACCGCCAGGAACCAACCGAAAGCCTTGCTTAAGAATTCACCTACCTATATAATCGGGCGGATTTTATGCATAATCACACATCACCGAGACGACGCCAGAGATACCGACCGACTGAAGAGGAGAGAAGCTGTCACGATTTATTGCTTACCTGAGGGCATCGACCTGCAGCCTACTTCACTAGTCGAGTCAAACTGGCCTTTTTAAATCTTGGAGGGTTTCAGTCGTGTCATAAAAACTGAGATCGTATGTTCGAGTCAATCCCGCTGCCTGGAACTCCGCAGGAGCATAGAGGTTGACCAGACTCTACATCTTTGGTCCCCCTCAGTCTTGGGTGGGCTAAAGGAACGATACTCTGCCGTTGTTGTGTGAACCAAACAAAGAAGAACAGACCTTAGAGAGATGAGTACACATTAGTACCATTTCTGTCAGCATTGTGAGCATAGAAACTGTCAGTGATGAGAAAGTGAATTAGCATAGCAAGAGACAAAATTAACAGCATAGCTGATAAGTGTTATATCCTTAATTAACAGCACAGCTGATATTTTTTTTTGTTCCTATAATGGGAAAACTTGTTGTAAAATATTTATATATATAAAATAAATATTTGTAAATCACATGTAAACTTACAATTCCATTACATCCCATTTTTTTTCAACATTCACCCTTCAGCACAAGAGTAGATAGTGTATATACTAAATAAATACTTGGGAAATTGTATTTGAAGCCTTGTCAATTTTATCATTGTTAAGCAAAATCTGTTTCCTTGTTTTTTTAATATCACAGTTAGTTACACAGCGGAGGTGGCGCTTTATGTCGGTCTCCTCTCTACTATTGTTTCGAGATCAGAACATTCACAGCCGTAACTAATTTGTGATACCAGTAGTCCTCTCAGACACTGGGACTTCACCATTTTCTGCAGAAATTCTATTTCTGTAATTGTCAGTACTATACTGATCCAAGAGCCAAAAAAAACCTCTCGCCACACTGGGGGCTCGTCCGGGATATTTCTGTATATCTTGAGCCATACTTAGTCTATTCATCCATCTACACTCTATCTTGTGCCACCCATAGATAACATAAGAAACACATTTTTGAAAAAAATTCTATAATAGGATTTTTTATTATTTTCTTAGGAGGAGTACCATTTAGTACTCAGTAAATAGTTGATGCTCACAAGGTTGCACGGAAATTATTTGTTCATTTAAATTAATTAAGTTTAATTACAATAATTGGTTTATAGTAAATTTACATACCCTATCTAAGTAACGCCATGGCTGATCTAGTGAAGTTCAGGACTGCGATCATGCAGATGGGTAAGGAATTAAACATGACAGGTGATGCTCTTACTCAGTATGTCACAACAGAAGTGGACAAACACATGGATAGGGAAGAAAGAAAGTTGCAATTAGAGACAGAAGCCAAAAGACTGGAAGCTGAAAGAGAAGCCAAAAGACTGGAAGCTGAAAGAGAAGCCAAAAGACTGGAAGCTGAGAGAGAAGACAAAAGACTGGAAGCTCAGACAGAAGACAAAAGACTGGAAATTGAAGCCAAGAAATGGGAGGCTGAAAATGAGGCAAAGAAAATTGAAGCTGAGGAAAGGAAATTACAAGCAGAGAGAGACCATCAGCTGAGATTAAAAGAGCTTGAAATTCAGGCAAATACTGGCAATAATGGTGGTAGCTCACCTCACTCAGAGAGTAGCTCCAGCCAGAGCACCTCAAGTGGGGCCATGAATTTTCATCTGGACCCATTTGTTGAGAAAGAAGACGCCATTGAGTCGTACCTGGATAGATACGAAAGACTAGCCACTACCTATGCTTAGTGAAAGAAAAGTGATAGTCTTAAACTATCTCAGGGATTGAGAGGTGTTGCCTACGATGTATATTTGAAGCTCTCAAGAGATGACCAGGAAGATTATGAAATCTTGAAGCAGGCACTGCTTGTGAGATATGAAAAAAACTCAGAATCATATAGAAAGAAATTCCGAACAGCTAAACTTCTTCCAGGAGAAAACTATCACCAATTCTCTGCTAGATTGGAAACCTATTTGGAAAAATGGAGTAGTTTAGGAAAGTGTCAGGATCTGAAAGAAATTATAATGATGGAGCAAGTGAAAGAGTCCATGCCTCAAGAAATGAGGAAGTTTATCATGGAACAAGGAGCAGAGAGATTGGAAGATATTGTAACTGTTGCTGGGAGATATCAAGCAGCTCAGGCAGAATTATTAGGAAATAAGAAGAAGCAGGGTGAAAACTTCAAATCATCACAAAACTATACCAAATATGAACAAAAGGACCATACCACAAGGAACAAACAAAGATTTGACCAAAAGGACAAAAACCCTCTAAGATCGGATAAGACACCTTACCGGAAGGAAGGAAAGTGGTGTAAAACTTGTCTAATGAGTAACCACAATACTGCGGACTGCAGAAGGAAGACTCCTCCTCATCATGCTGCATGTCTTACAACAGGGAATCAGGGAAGGAATAAACTGGCAGTAAGTCAGAAGGACTTCCATCATCCCCCTGTCTGTGAGGAAGTGACCGTGAATGGCACTCAAGTACTGTGTTTATATGACACAGGATTGGACTTTGATTCAGTTGTGTGCTCTTCTCTAGTGAGTCCTGACCAGATAACCACAGAAACAGTGGAAATCAGAGGACCGATCAAGGTAGCAAGAACCATGACACTACCCATAGCTCGAATCAACATAAGATCTCGCTATGAGGAAGGAGAAATCAAAGCAGCAGTGATGGACGACCCTATTTACCCTTTGATTTTGGGGTGTAGGTATGTTTTCCTTGGAGAACCTATAAAACCTGTAGTTATGGCAACAGTCCAGACCAGGGAAAGCTCCAGGAAAATGGAGGAGAATCCTATCAATCCTCATCCAGAAGAGATGAAAAAAGCTCAGGCAGCAGATAGCACACTGAAGCCTTGTTTTGGCAAATTGCCTAAAGCACATAACCCTCCAGAGAAAGGAGACTTGTATATGAAGAATGGCCTACTATACAGAAAAGCTGGAACAGGACTTAAAGGGCATGGACAGCTTGTAGTGCCAAAATCTTACAGGGAGAAGGTTATGACGCTAGGACATGCTATACCCTTCAGTGGACATATGGGAATAGGGGCCACTGGACAAAGGATAGCCTGTCACTACTTCTGGCCAGGAATTACAGAGGACATAAAAAGATATGTAAGATCCTGTCCAGAATGCCAAAGAGTAGCTCCTAAGCATAGGACTGCACCAGCAACACTGGGAGAAATGCCTATTATGGGAACCCCGTTTGAACGTGTTGCAGTGGATATTGTTGGACCCCTCACTAGGACCAAGAAGGGAAATGCATATATCTTAACCTTGGTTGATACTTGCTCTATGTGGGGAGAAGCAGTGGCCATGTCAGCTATAGATTCAAAGCATGTGGCAGAGGCACTGTTGACAATATTCACCCGATTAGGTTTCCCGCATCAGATATTGACTGACAATGGGTCTCAGTTTAAGGGAAAGCTAACACAAGAAGTATTCAGGATATTTCAAGCCAGGCACTATCATTGTAGTCCCTACCATGCCCAAGGGAACGGTCAAGTAGAGCGGTTCAATGGTACGCTAATTTCAATCCTTAGAAAGCTGGCGAGTGAAAAACCTGATACTTGGGATACCTACTTACCCGCTGCACTATTTGCATATAGGGAAGTACCCCACAACTCAACTGGATTGGCTCCAGCTACATTGTTGTTTGGAAGACCAATCAAAGGTCCACTGGAAGCATTGCTGCGGACATGGACTGATGAAAAGGCAGAGGAAACAGTGACTTCCGCATACCAGTACGTCAACGAGTTGACATCTCGCTTGAAAGCAGGTTGGAAACTGGCCAATGATAACTTAAGACAGGCCAGGAGGAAGCATGCTGCCTACTGCAACAAAAAAGCAAAGGATAGGGAACTGGAGGTGGGTGAAAAGGTGTTATTACTGTTGCCGAGCAGCAATAATAAATTGCAGATTGGATGGCAGGGACCCTATGTCATACTGGAAAAACTTTCCAGGACCAATTATAAGATTGACAAGAAAGGAAAGGAGAAGGTATATCATGTCAATCTTCTTAAAAAATACTATGACAAGGAATCATCAGAAGTTGCACATATCATGACCCTAGCCATTGCAACAGAAATGCGCGGTGAACCACTTCACTCTATGGAGTATCCACTCACAACTACAGAAGATTATGTTCAAGTAAATATTAGTGAACATTTAACTCCAGAGCAGAAGAAGAGGGTTCAGAAGGTGTTGGAAACCCATGCTGATGTGCTCACAGATAAGCCAGGTCGTACGAATCTGTTAGAGTATGACATGAAGGTTACCGACCCTACCCCAGTATGCATGAGAACATACCCTATACCCTATGCGAAAGCCCAAGCACTAAGGGAGGAAGTTGATTATCTGTTGAAGGAGAAAATTATCTCGAAGTCAGACTCTCCCTATAGCTTAAGTGTGGTGCTATTGAGAAAACCGAGTGGTGAACACAGGTTATGCATTGACTACCGGAAGCTTAATGCGATCACAGAATCTCAGGTGGACCCATTACCTGACACCAACCAGCTGTTCTCTACACTGAGTAAGGCTAGGTATTTATCAAAGGTAGATCTAAGCAAGGGATACTACCAAATACCAGTGAAACCAGAAGTTAGGAAAATGCTGGCATTTAGTACATCAGACGGACACTACGAGTTTAATGTACTACCCTTCGGGCTGAAAAATGCTCCAAGTATCTTTTCAAGAATGATGAGGAAATTGTTGGAACCTCTACAAAATCCCCATATCACTAACTTTATGGATGACATTCTTGTTGCTACAAACACATTTGAAGAGCATATAGTAGCGCTCTCCATGTTATTTGACAGATTGAGAGCCACTGGATTGACTGCACGTCCAACCAAGTGCTATATCGGTTGTAAGGAGTTGGAATTCTTAGGTCACACTATTTCTACAGGTCATATGTCTCCTGACCCAAAGAATATAGAGAAGTTAAAGAAGGCACCCAGACCTCAAACGAAGAAAGATGTGAGATCATTCGTGTCATTATGTGGGTTCTATCAGAAGTACATACCCCTCTTTAACTCTTTGTGTGCACCATTAACTAACTTAACGAAGAAGGGACAGCCTGATAAAATCCAATGGAATGCTGATTGTGAAAAAGCTTACACAGAGCTAAAAGCAAAACTCACCAGCAAACCAATCCTTACACTACCCGATATCACACAGGAATTTGTATTAAGGACGGACGCTAGCAGTATAGGGATTGGTGCAACTCTCTTGCAGAAATCAAAAGCCCAGCCGGAGGAACTTTTACCAGTCGCCTACGCCAGTAGGAAGCTGAATGCAGCTGAGTTGAACTACTCGACCATAGAGAAAGAATGTTTAGCTCTAATTTGGTCCATCAACAAATTTTCACCTTATCTGTATGGGACACACTTCATTGTCCAAAGCGATCATCAACCTTTAACATTCTTGGCTGCATCTAAAAAGCTAAATTCGAGATTGTTAAGGTGGAGTCTGCTTCTGGCGCCTTATTCCTTTACCGTGAATTACATTCCGGGAAGAGACAATGTAGGAGCTGATTTTTTAAGTCGACACCCTAGTACTCTGGAAGAACAGACGCAAAATGATTAACCACACCAGGGGTTTACACGTCAGCTATGACAAGTCACAGCTAGGAAAGGAGGGGGCTATGTCGTGAAACGAGTGTAACCCACTACTTTGTTAATCACTATGTCGAGATACAGATTTGCTTCAACCAATCAACGAGCACCGTTCAGCAGTCTCTGAGACAGAATAAATTAACGGCCATCATGTTCACGCAAGATGGCGGATTAAAACTGAATAAAATTAGGCTGTACGTGCAAAAGACGAAACCGGAGGAAACCAATCAGCTTGCACCGCCAGGAACCAACCGAAAGCCTTGCTTAAGAATTCACCTACCTATATAATCGGGCGGATTTTATGCATAATCACACATCACCGAGACGACGCCAGAGATACCGACCGACTGAAGAGGAGAGAAGCTGTCACGATTTATTGCTTACCTGAGGGCATCGACCTGCAGCCTACTTCACTAGTCGAGTCAAACTGGCCTTTTTAAATCTTGGAGGGTTTCAGTCGTGTCATAAAAACTGAGATCGTATGTTCGAGTCAATCCCGCTGCCTGGAACTCCGCAGGAGCATAGAGGTTGACCAGACTCTACATCTTTGGTCCCCCTCAGTCTTGGGTGGGCTAAAGAAACGATACTCTGCCGTTGTTGTGTGAACCAAACAAAGAAGAACAGACCTTAGAGAGATGAGTACACATTAGTACCATTTGTGTCAGCATTGTGAGCATAGAAACTGTCAGTGATGAGAAAGTGAATTAGCATAGCAAGAGACAAAATTAACAGCATAGCTGATAAGTGTTATATCCTTAATTAACAGCACAGCTGATATTTTTTTTTGTTCCTATAATGGGAAAACTTGTTGTAAAATATTTATATATATAAAATAAATATTTGTAAATCACATGTAAACTTACAATTCCATTACATCCCATTTTTTTTCAACATTCACCCTTCAGCACAAGAGTAGATAGTGTATATACTAAATAAATACTTGAGAAATTGTATTTAAAGCCTTGTCAATTTTATCATTGTTAAGCAAAATCTGTTTTCTTGTTTTTTTAATATCACAGTTAGTTACACAGCGGAGGTGGCGCTTTATGTCGGTCTCCTCTCTACTATTGTTTCGAGATCAGAACATTCACAGCCGTAACTCATTTGTGATACCAGTAGTCCTCTCAGACACTGGGACTTCACCATTTTCTGCAGAAATTCTATTTCTGTAAGTGTCAATACTATACTGATCCAAGAGCCAAAAAAAACCTCTCGCCACAGCGTTATTGAGCATCCTTAAGGATTAATTGTAATCGCTTAAGTGATTGCACCAGAATGACTTCGGGCGTGAATTGTTTGCTTACGATTGCGCAACCACTTCCGTACAGACTGGTCAATCGGGGTGTGTCGCTTCAGTGTTAATACAAGCGACTAGGAGTGTCTGATAAGTGATGCAATCACTTCCCTCGAAGTTACTTGTGGATTATAATTACAGAGAATATCAATCTGGGGAAAAATTTTGAAGTCGTGAGTGTAAATATGATCGATAATAGACGGAAGCTGGCATATCATATACGGGGATTGTAAACAACACATTTATTTGTGCGATTGTTATGTAGGAATTTTTCGTGAGAGAAAGGGAAATATATGTTCTTGCATGCTATTGGCTTGGCCTTTGAAATGTAAAAATACAACATTTCTGATTGGATCCTTGTCATATGGTAGCAAGAGCTAGTAGATGCTTCGTGTGAGTTTCTCATAGAGGACCAAAAGCAGAAGTAGTCCCAAATTCCATATGGAGCAGGGAGTGGATGATGACATAAATTGTGTACATACTTATTTTGTATTAACATTTTAAATCTGTGCATATGTAAATGTAAACATGTTCAATATAAATGCAATGGATGTTTTCCGCTCACTGGGATTAATATTAATTCTCAGAGAGGGTAAAGTTCTGAGGCAAATGGGATTGTGGAATGAAAAGGGGGACACCTGATTTTGTGTCAGGAAACCAAATACTCAGGAGTGTATTTGGTTCTCTCTCATTTCACGATACTAGTCGGTGGTACTAATTGATGGTGCTGTCGTTGGAACAAGTGAGTGGCATTAGTGGTCTGCAGTCAAGCTAGACATCTACAGCAGACAGGACTTAACAGACGCTGGACCATCTTCGAAATTACCCAACGATACTATGAGGGACTTGTTGCAGCCACCAGACTTGACCAGTGACGAGAGTGAACCAGTTTATAAACTGCAACGAACAAGCATCGGCTGGAGAAGAAAACACGCGACATTTTACTAGCAGCTAAGTACACATTCAAAGCTGCCAAGTTAATACTCTATTTTCAAACCAGAAAACATTTTTCATATCAGGCCATCCCATGTGAAGACATTTTTAAAAAACTTTATCTAAATTCCCCCACTCTTATTTATGTTACAATTCTTAACGATAATTGACTATTATCTGTTAATATACAAATTTATAGTTGAATTAGTCATTTTAAGGGAACTGCACCCGTAAGTCTCAGTCATTTTACATACCTATAACAGAGTTATTTAAGTAATATTTTACTGAGTTAAATCAGTTAAGGGCTTGAACGAGCTAAAATAATTCTTCATAAATGACGGCGGGCAGGTACAAAGTTAACAATTGCTCAGGCTAATTCAGCATTGTTCTTGATTTCTGAATTATCTTATGGATATTCCCTCGAGATTGAAGCATCATCATCCTTCTAAATACAACTCTGCCAGGAGTAATCTTGAGCGAAGGTAAATACCCATGAAGACCCTGATTAGATACTCTAGGTTTTGGTCATTATTGGATCATCACTGCAGAAGTTGTATTACTTATTCTTGCAATTTAAAATAAATTTCACAGTTTCTAGTTTTGGGCTTTTCATTTTTTTCTACAAGAACATCTGTTTTTGAAAATTGAAGGTAGGATTTTCTTTTAGGGGCAGCGGGCGGTGGGTGTAAGTAGTAAGCCTTGCCTAAGGCGCAAGATAGCCTAGCACCGGCACTGAGGGCAGCTATCTGTATAAAACACGTTTGAAGCTTCATGACGTGACAGCCAGAAAAATGGAGGTTCTTTAACTTCCCCCCTAGCTACTGCCACATGTGTTTTAGTCAAAGAGGGAGGCAGCCGTATACAAACCGACGGAAAGCAACGGGAAACCACCGTCGTATTGTTCCTTGTACAGTCATGAATGTGCTCGATCGCGTGATGCTATCGAAATAAGAATACAAATATGCGAGATGTTTTCACTGCATTGGGAAACAAATGGAAATCAACCGAAATCAAGTTAAACATAATAATTAGAATCTTCACCTCAATTGTCAAGTCTTTTCCGTTGGATAGCTCTGACACACGGAGAACAAAAGAAACTACAACCAAGAAGTGACAGACTTTCATGAATGGACGCTTGCGTAGAACGGAAGGCTTGACATGTTATGACAAGATCACTAATGTGGAAGTGATGATAAGATCCGAACGGGTGGCAGTGTAAAAGAAGGTGCTGTCTATGTAGAGGGCACACAATAAGGAAACCTGTTGATAGTATTACAAGGCAGTCATTGACCTGGAATCACCAGGGGTAGAGGGAGAACAACAAACACATAGAGACGAGAGCTGGAGGCATGAATAAAAGGGATACAGAAAAAAAGGAAAGACCTTGAGCTGATGGCATATGACAGGAAGACTTTTATTGAAGGCTTCTGATGCTTGTATAGAGCTGGCAGCCTCATCAAGTAAAACAAATCGACACATAAACCACTGCTGCAAGAGCAGTCAGTGGCCATCACGCCTAGTGGCGCCTAGTGGGGCAGTAAAAAACTGTCTTTACTTTGCTCGGTCGGTGGCCACCCTACGTGTAGTGCTCCATCTTTGGTTCATGCTTTGCTTCTCCGCCATAGTTATCCGCCAAACTGGTTTTCCGCTCTTTCGCCTTCATTCTTGGGTCTTGTCATGTTGTGGAGGTCTCTTCTGAGGACACGGATAACCCAGTTCCAGAGTGTGGCCGCAGTGACGGTGCGCATATTTTGTTTTCTGCACCGAGTAAGCCGTTTCTAGTTGGTGATGGTATTTGGTCAACAAATTCTAACAATGATCTTTAGGCAGGTTGCGTGGAACGAGTCTACCGCTGTAAAGGGGTACCTGACTCTGCGTTTGAGTTAAGGCACAAGGTAGCAAGGAAAGGAACAGGTTGCCCTACTTAATTCAGCTGGACCTAGTACCGTTAAGTCTCTAACACTTCACTCCCCATAAAACAGTATCTCCTACGAAACTACTCGTACCTTTACATTTCACCTGATTAGAAAGAAAATTTTATTTTCATCATGTCAATTTTAGTTCATGCGCCATACGAACACAACAAAAGAATTACTAAGACAACAATCTGCTAATGTAGCTTATCTTGGACAACTTTTGTTTGTGTAACCAATTAGAGCCACGACTTTTGTTTGTGTAACCAATTAGAGACACGACTTTTGTGTTTGGGCAATTATATTTTTTCAGCGTTGTTTTTTCCGCGCTTTTAGTTTTTATTTGCCTGGTCCCGAGCAAAGAGTTTATCAACATACTAATTCTTGGTTTGGTAAACAACCATTGGCAACAATCTCCTTAATTCATCATCATCGTCATCATCATCGACATCATCATCATCATCATCGTCGTCATCGTCATCGTGATCATCATCATCATCGTCATCATCATCATCTTCATAATCATCATCATTATTATCATCACCATGATCATCATCATCGTCGTCATCGTCATCATCATCGTCGTCATCATCATCATCGTCATCATTATTATCGTATCATCATCATCATCATCATCATCATCATCATCATCATCATCATCATCATCATCATCATCATCATCATCATCATCATCATCATCATCATCATCATCATCATCATCATCATCATCATCATCATCATCATCATCATCATCATCGTCATCATCATCATCATCATCGTCGTCGTCATCATCATCATCGTCATCATCATCATCATCATCATCATCATCATCATCATCATCATCATCATCATCATCATCATCATCATCATCGTCATCATCATCATCATCATCGTCGTCATCATCATCATCATCATCATCATCATCATCATCATCATCATCATCATCATCATCATCATCATCATCATAATCGTCGTCGTCGTCGTCATCATCATCATCGTCATCATCGTCATCATCATCATCGTCATCATCATCATCGTCATCATCATCATCATCATCATCATCATCATCATCATCATCATCATCATCATCACAAATTTAGATCTTCTATGGTGAAATCCCTAACACCTCACTCCCATACGGCATTATCTGCTTTGGTACTACATTTACCTTTTACTCATGTAAACATTTAATGATGTCAATATAAATAAATAAATAAATAAATAAAAATAAATAAATATATATAAATAAATATATAAATATAAATAAATATAAATAAATATAAATAAATATAAATAAAAATATAAATATATATATATATAATAATAATAATAATAATAATAATAGCCCCTTCAGTCATAACTGACTATGGCAATGCGCCCCTGAGGTGACAGCCCTCAGCTGCTTATTTTCCTGGTGACGTTTTCTCCCCTCCTCTGCTTGTTGTGTGAGCCTGTCTTCGCCCAATCTGAGGTGGCGCCGTAAATAGCATCGCCGCTTAGTGCGATCGGCAGCTTCATCCTCCCATGTTGCTGGATCGATGTTTAGTGCCATCATATCTCTCTTGCACACATCTTTGAACCTGAGCTGTGGTCGCCCAACTGTTCTCTTGCCATCTGCTAATTGTCCGTAGAAGATATCTTTTGGGATGCGACCATCTTCCATGCGGCGAACATGGCCAAGCCAGCGAAATCTGCGCCGTCTAAGCAGTGTATACATACTTTGAAGGCCAGCACGTGACAACACCTCGACATTTGTCACTTTATCTTTCCACGAAATGCCGAGGATGCGGCGTGGACACCGTAAATGGAAGGTATTGAGCCTTCTTTCTTGCTTAGCATAGGTCGTCCAGGTCTCACTGCCATATAGGAGTGTGCTGGTGACGCAGGCATTATATACCGCAACTTTGGTCTTCATTGTGAGTTTGGAGTTTCCCCAAACACGCGATGTGAGGCGGGCAAAGGTAGCTGCAGCTTTGCCAATGCGGATGTCGATTTCTGTATCCAGTGAGAGTTTGTCATTGATGGTAGACCCTAGGTATGTGAAGTGGTGCACCACTTCCAATTCATAGTTATCGATAGTGATAACTGGTGCAGCACCCACATCCTGACTCAGCACATTCGTTTTCTTCAGACTTATTGTAAGGCCAAAGTCCTTGCATGCTTTAGTGAAGCGATTCATCAAGTTCTGAAGCTCCTGTTGGCTTTGAGTGACGACTGCAGCATCATCAGCGAACAACAAGTCTCTTATAGTGACCCTTCTGATTTTTGTTTTTGCCTTCAGCCTTGAAAGATTAAACAGACGGCCATCTGACCTAGTGTGAAGGCATATTCCTTCAGTTGCATCTCTGAATGCATGTTTCAAGAGTAAGGCAAAGAAGATCCCGAAGAGGGTCGGAGCCAGAACACAGCCTTGTTTAACGCCACTTCGTATGTCAAAGGGCTGTGACGTGCTTCCAGCATATTGAACTGTTCCCTTCATGTCGTCATGGAATGACTTTATCATTTCCAGCATTTTAGAAGGGCAGCCTATTTTCAGGAGGATTTTGAAGAGTCCATCCCTACTAACCAGGTCAAATGCTTTTGTGAGGTCTATAAAGGCGATATATAAAGGCCTTTTCTGCTCTCTTGA
>JAMPIV010021226.1:282500-395000 GCA_024509875.1 Oreohelix idahoensis | reverse complement strand
ACGAGAGAGAGATCTTTAAAATACATTCTATTGCATTAGGTGTCAGTGGACGAAACTGTGAATATTCGCTTTCGCCAGACCTATAGGCGACATTTTGTCTGCATTTTCACCTGCCACAACGAGTTGCATCGGCTGAGCGCTCAGGTGAGGCGCGATAACCGACATCTCCTCGGCGCAGTTTGAGACATTTGTCTGGAAATCCCAGCTGACAAGGCACTCACTGTTGGCCCTGGTCAGCGTGAGGTGTGAAAACGCACGAGTGTCAGTTCATGGTAGTCTTCTAGTTTATGTAAGGTGTTTAAGAATGAGAAGGGGAGATTATTTCGTTTTGCGAAATAAGTTGGGACCCCTTTGTCCTGGTTTAAGATATTTACCGGAGTTTGAAACTAGATTTTCATTCATTCTCCAAATTCGCAGTAGACAGGTTGTTCGTGAATAGAATAAGCTGTATAGCGAAGCCCTAGTTTGTTCGGAAATTTACCGAGCTCTAGACTTCAAATAAATATATCAGCGTATAATTCTAAAGTGTGCGATTACCTGTAGTTCTGTGTTGAGTGAATACTGGGGTTAACCCAAAACTTTGCCAGCGTTAAGTACGGATGAGTGATATCTTGAAGAACTAAAACATTTTCCTTGAAAAAAAAAACCTGGGGGCATAATCTTTACAAGTACCCTATAGGTTAAATGAAGTAACAGGCCTATCGCGCCATATTTAATTCTTCCTGAGAAACAACTTAAGTACATTTTTAGCTTATGTGGCAAGTAACATATTAACGTCAGTAACATTCCGACAGAGTTTTGACTAGTGATGTTGTGACCAAATATAGTCCTATCCGGAAAGAAGACACCGACATAACATTCCTCATTTCTAGAATACCTAACCTAGTGACACTGTGCTCGTTGTTAATGTTCGTGCCTGGACAATTTTTTTTATGTGACTTAGACAGACATTCGAAAAAATAAGAACACCCAAGGAATCGTTCCCTGAAGCAGAGAATTTCAACCCGTCTTTTTGGAACTGGGGATTTCTTGGTCAAGACTGCATTTGACGAGTCTGTTTGTGAATGTCCCTATGAATTATGTTCCAGATGCTGCGAACAAAGCTGTAAGTATGCAAGAGAGCACGTGGCCGCGGCTGAATGAATAGAGTGAGTGCAGGTCTGAGTGATTCATTATTATTGTATTTTGGTACTCATTTTGCTGTCTTAACTTTCTTTATGCAAGTATTGCTAACCATATTTCCCTTAAAATAGAGCAGAGATATCAAGTCGGTCCATACCTTAAAAGGGGGAAATATTAGACAAAATCATATGTATCTGTGTCTCTTTGGGGCTATCACTGTCTTCTAACGGGACTGTGAGCTATACATCGAGGGAAAGGATCCTACCAACGGGTCTATCATTTCTTGTAGCAATCCTTTGATTTTATGACTATTTGTATATGCTTTGATGTAATTTTTATATGTTGTGAGAGAAGTTTGTTATGATAATTAAACTACTCAATAATTATTCCAGCGTGTCAGTCAGTTGCGTTCCAAAATATCTATATAATCACTGTTATAGTTTTCCCACGTTTGTGTGTTTAACTGTCGTCACTTGAATGCGCGTGCACGTGAGTGGATAGAGATATTAATATATATATATATATATATATATATATATATATATATATATATATATATATATATATATATATATATATATATGTGTGTGTGTGTGTGTGTGTGTTTAGACTGTCTGACTCCTCTAAATCTGTCGTAGAAGATAGGCAGAGAGAGAGAAGATTTCTCGGTCTCAGAGGCAGCCTCTATCACATTCTACCATCTCACTCGTGGAAATCTATTTCTATTATCATCTCCCACTGTGACTATCACTTATTCTAATCTATTCAGAAGGGACCAACCCAAGTCTTAATTCTCCTATCAAAAATCTACGACACTAGTTTCTTAAAGAAAACTACAAGCCTGGATAGTCCTAAGTTCCGTATGGAGCATGGAGGAAAAGATGAAAGATATTATGTACATTCTAAGTGTAATATTTACATTTTAAAACCAGTGTAAATGTCTATGTAAACATATTCACTTTAAAATTAATCAAAGTTTCAAACATTTCAACTAGTGTAGATATAAATGAAAACATATTCAATTTATACTGTGTACACTTTTCAGTCAGTGGAGATGTAAATGTTAACATATTATATCTGTACTATTAACCTTTTTATTTAAATGTAAAATAAAGATAAAGCTATTCAATTTAAATGTAAAGAAAGTTTTCTTTCGAGGGATTAAGTTTAATTCTCATCGAGGGTAAATTCTGAGTAGATGTAATGGTGGAATAAGAGAAAGGGGACACATAAGCATATGTCGGGAAACGCAATACTCAGGAGATCGTTTCGTTTCTATTCTTTTACCATAGTTGTTGGTGGTGGTATCATTTGAGGGTACTATCTCTGGAACAAAAAGGGAACAGTGGCCTGAGCTTTAAGACGACGGACCAACTTTGTAGACACTGCCTGACACTTCTTGGAACGTGCTATGCCCTACATCATTGACCAGCGACGAGCGTTATCTGTGATCAATCTACCGAGAACCAACCCATCAGCAGCAGCAGAACCTACCAGTGTTAGAAAAGTGAAACCCATAAGTTGCCACGTAAACTCCTTTAAAACTGTTATCCCATCACAACCTTTTCTGAAAACATTATTTATTCTTGTAAACCCGTGTTAAAACTAAATAATTATTAAATTTGTTATTTGTAATCATGCAAATTTAACTTCGATTTAATCATTTTAAATCTACTGCATGTTTGTCTCAGTCAATTTACTACATACACTCTAAAAAGAGCTATACCATAATAATAAGAATTCCAATGACTAAATCAGGGTGGGGGCTTGACGAGCTAAAATTAATAATTGCTTAACCCTTCACAAAAGTTGTCGGCAGATCCTAGAGTTAACGTGCTCAGCCAATGCAGCATTGTTCTCGCTTTACTGAATATCTTGTGGATAATCCCTTGGGATAGAAGCGTCATTACCATTCTATCTACAACTCTGCTGAGAGTAATCTTGTGCAAAGGTAGACACTTTTGAAGGCCCATATTAGATACTCTTGAGTTTTGGCCACTGTTGGACCACAACTGCGAAGCAGGGGAGGCAACCTGTAATATATATATATATATATATATATATATATATATATATATATATATATATATATATATATATATATATATATATATATATATATATATATATATATATATATATATATATATATATATATATATATATATATATATATATATATATATATATATATATATATATACATTGTGTCTGTATGTTTTAGCAATCGGTTTTCTTCTTCAGGATGGTTTGGCCATGTGTGCAGAACGGGAGAAGATCGGCTGCCACGCAGGTATGGGAGGCTAAGAGCCAGGGATTCAGACTTCCAGGACGACCCATAGTTCGCTGGCAGGACAACATTAGACAATCTCTGAAGGACCGAGGACTAGAATGGAACCAGGCCTGGAGGAAGTCAGCCGATAGGATAGTATGGCGCTCTCTCTTCCAAACATCTACACCTCACGGTAGAAGGGGAACGACTAAGTTCTACTAATACTGACCATTTTTTATTTCTATCCTCTCTATCAAATGCCTTTTCCTGGTACATAAATGCCATGTTTAGATCACTGTCATATTCGATGGTTTTTTGCTTAACTGTCTTAAGGTGAACAAAGCATCAACACATCAAATTCCTTGCTTGAATCCAAATTGGGCTCTTCTCAACCGTGTTCACTGATGGAGTTGTCTACGTGCAACGAAGATGGTCATTGAAACCAAACTAAACCAAACCAATGCAACACGTCACTCCCCTACAGCAGTATCTGCTAAGGCTTGCCTGTTCCCTTTATTTTACCTTTTTTTTCTAACTCAAAGGCAGGAAATAAGTGGATTCTCACACTCGGCACCAGAAATACTGTTTCATCGTCATCATATTTAATTCCATCATTTTCCTTTTTGCGTCTTATTGAACATGGAGCCAACCTTGCACCTAGTTTTATTGCAGAGGTAGTTTCTGATACAACTTGTTTTACGTGATGAGTTTGCCAGCGCCCCTTGTTCAACTTTATCTTTGTTTTCTCCTTTCGTCATCTCTAGCGAAATAGTATGCCTCTGTTCTTTCTTTGTCAGATGAGAGACAAACGAGAACAATACAGGGAGGAAATACTGTATACTCAAAAGTTCAATCTCCTTCCTTTATTAAAAATCTTAACAAAAAATAAATCTAGGAAAATAAAGATAAAAAAAAAAAAAAAGACGACGCATCAGGCAGTAAGCGTTAAAATAGACACGAGAAGTATAAAAGGGCGTTTATTAACTAGGTGTTAAGCATGTACTATTAACCCATTTAGTGTCAGATTAGCCATCGGTTGTCCTGGAAACAATGTGCGTGTTATGGTGTTCTAATTTATATACGTTTAATACGATAAATATGTTGTTACGTTTATGTTTGTTTATGCACTTTTCGTAGAATTTTAAGTTGTCTCCTTCATATATTGTATTTTTAGACTTGCTTATATTCATTTTCACATGACGGGATATGTGTGTGTGTGTGTGTGGATATATATATATATATATATATATATATATATATATATATATATATATATATATATATATATATATATATATATATATATATATATATATATATAAAGTATTTAACAATATATAAAGTATATAAAGTATTTAACAATATATATATCCGCAGACGGCTCCTGGGTCGACCCAGCTCCCACTGGGTACCAGAGCAACTCTGGGAAGGTTAAGGCAGCCGGCATGATACTGACCACATCACCCCTAGTGTGCCGATGGTCAAGAAAATATGGGCCTAACACCATATTCCCAATATGCCTCTTGGGCGTGTAACGGGATCCTTTACCTTTATATACACACACACACACATATATATATATATATATATATATATATATATATATATATATATATATATATATATATATATATATATATATATATATATATATATATATATATATTGTTCAATACTTTATATTCGTTACACTTTCTGAGGGCAGGAAAGTCAGCACACCCCAAACCGAGTAAACCTGGTAGCAGTTTACCATCTCTTCTTGACTGCAAACGACTGGGAGATGGCTGTAGACCTACCTGGACGAGGGGCATATCCAGAGAGTATCAGGAAATCGCGGAGACGGCCGGATATAGTGCTTCATTCTTCAGCAGCGCTTCAGGTCATACTGATTGAACTGACCGTGCCATTTGAATCCAGATTAGACGAGCAATATTCGTTCAAAGCGGCCAAGTATAGTGATCTGGCCGCGGATCTGAGACACGATGGGTTCACTGCAAAGGTCATGGCTGTTGAAGTGGGCGCAAGAGGGCTTGTGGCTGCATCAGTGTATGATTTATTGAAACTGTTGGGGCTGAGGGGACAGTCGAGAACAAGGGCACTGGAGAGGCTTAGTGAAACTGCCGAAAAGGCATCAGGCTGGCTGTGGAACAACCGCAATGGGCAATGGAAATCGTGACAATAAACGCTGCGGTACAGAAAACACCAAAGTCCACAATACGCTGAGTTTTTTGGTGTACTAGTGAAAGGGCTGTGACTGAGGGGCAACAGGCGGCGTGTATTATAAGGGGTGTCAGGCACAGAATTTCAGTGGCTAGCGCGCAGTGGCTAGACTCGTCCGCTTCGCGCGGGTGTCTCAGTGTGTGTCCTTAGTTGTGATGTGCGACGGAACGAACGGAATAATTTGTCTTCTCTTTGTTACTTTCACAATTGCCTCCACGGCTGGCGGAGTTGTGGATTTTAAAGTTGCTACCGTAAGTGAAATGGGTTCATTTTCGATACAAGACAACAGGAGGCTGAGACGCTTGGGAGTCATGACCCAAGTGGGCCCGCCCCCCTTAGAGTGTAAAGGAGTATATTGGGCCGAAACACTTGTCGGACGGGGGTACTTCTTCTGATGATCAGATTGCTTCGTGTTGTATCGCTGTGTAAAGAGTTTCCTATCATCATCGTTGAGGGTCAGATAAATGTTTAAAGCTCTCAGATACACGCCTGGTATTTTCAGACGTGCATCGGAGCACATCATTGATATGTTTTGTAATGTTAATTGCGTACGACCGTGCACCATTATAAAACGGGGAATGGCGCGGTATGACGCAGTGATTTGTTGCTATACGGGCAACGTACTTGAGGCAGATCCCGATATCCTCCGTCTTGTATAGACGTGAATTTTCCTTGTGCTTGTCCTTAGTCTAGGAAAGACACGATTATAAAGTAATTATAATCATCTGTAAGATGAAGAAGATATTCTTGATGAACAATACCAAGAATCGTTTGATTTCTAATATTTAGCCAGAAACGGCTTGTTTTGAAGTATCTCGCCTCCGATACTTAGTCTCCTACACATAACTGCAGAGCTTCAGCTTGACCGGTTATGTCAGCTCGTAGTGCGTCCAGTTTACGCTAAGAGCTATTTGGATCGCAATAAACTCTATATAGATATATGCTCCAAGACTTTATCATGGTCATTGTTGTAAACCCATGTACTCTACTGGTACGTTGCTGTAGAGCATCCGTTAACCGTCGTGCGGTAACAGCTAGTGCAGTCAGTCAACGTCCATGCTGATTATTATATATGCCAATGTATATACTGTCAAAACCATATCGATGAACTGTACTTGCACATGATGTCAACGTCTTTCTGTAATAAATCGTATCGTCGTTCACGTTCAACAATGGATCCAGTATGCCTTACTTACCAATTGGTCAGTCTTATGACTAAATTGACTCAATTGTGGGAGCCGCGCTGGTGTAATGGCTTCGGCGTTGTACTGGCGACTAGGTGTTCATGGTTCAAACCCGGGCGTTAGCGTTTGAAGAAATGTTTACGGCCGGAAATTTACTGAATAACCTGAACGGCTCCTGTGATAAACCCTCTGTGGATGGGAAGGAGCGAAGCTCCTGACCGTGTTGGAAGGAAAGTCCTCAGGTTCCCCAGCCTCGCAATGACATGTCATTGGGCCGAAGGGCTGAAAGCCCACCATAAATCACCAACACAGAGACGTAGCGGTAACACACACACACACACACACACACACACACATATATATATATATATATATATATATATATGTGTGTGTGGGTGTATAAGTAATACCATTGCAGATACTGCCGTTGGAAAGTAAAGTGTTAGAAACTTCACTATATCAGTTCTCAACTTTACGAGGTGGGATAACTAGTTCCCTCTCTCACTGCCTTTACCTTCCCTAACTCAATAGCAGAGTCATGTATGCATTAACAGCTGGGTAGACTGGAGCATGACGGAACCAGGTTTCGACCCCAGTATTTTGCCTCGAGAAGCAAGCACTCTAACCATGCTTTATGATGCGTAGTTCCTGTCAGCACACAAAGTTTTATACTTTCAGTTCCGTGCCGAACGTACCCCCCCCCCCCCCCCCCCCCCCACCCCCCCCTCAAAAAAAAAATATACGAAGTTCTCTTGTATTGTCCTATCTGACCGCGCTCCAGTATACCCAGCTGTAAATGGGTACCTGACTCTGCTCATTGACTTAGGGAAGGAAAAGGAAGAGAGGAAGGAAACTGGTAACCCCATCTCTCGATGCTGGACTTAGTGTGGTGAATTCTCTAACACTTCATTCCCCTATCTGCTATGGGACTAACTTTTTTAACCATGAGATTTGGTTACATAAAGAAATTTCTGATCGCTGTTCTGCACTATGAAGAGCGTATTAAGATTTTACTAAATGTGATATCAAAGATTCTTGCTAAAAGACTATCAGATTTTGAAAAGCCAGTATTGCCGAATCAATTTCATCGATATCATTTCATAAAATAATCTGACAAGTTTTAATTAACGTTTGAATAAATGAGTAAGTTAATTGTTACGGTTTTGAATTTTATTTCCATTATCTTCCTTAGTAAATTGTTCAGACCGCTGTTCTTGTCGTACGGAAGGTTGATTGTTTTGTTTGGCCCGTCTGAGTATATAGAGTGGATGTCGACAGATACGCGAGAAGGTATAGAAATAGATTTTTTCACAGGTGGTAGAACTGAAAAAAAAAAAGTTCTGTCTCTGGAGTGATTAGATAATCTCTTCCAGCCTATCCGTACGACTGTACTTTATTGCAAGACAGCTTTTTTCTCACTATCAAGAATAGATAAGTTTACCTACACACACACACACACACAGCTATGTGACAATAAAACACACAAACGTGAAAAACTACGGTTAAATGGGTATGGGTCTGACCAACACACAAAGGTAAGTTTCTTTGAAGTTTATTATCATTTAAACTCGACAACACCAAATATCTAAAGAAAGATCAAATAAAATCATATTTACATACATATGAAATAGCAGAATAGATGCGCCCTTCCCCTATGGAGAAAAGAACCCAAAGTTAATAACCCAAAGGTCGAAGGTTAGCACTATGTTACAGAGTAGACAGTAAAGTAAAAAAGTTCCTACTATATGCTACCCAGTAAAGTTAACAGGTTTAAGCAAGTCCAATGTTGGTAAATTCCCTGAAACAAAGACAAATACTCACACACACTTTCAAACAGTGGCCACTCACTCACTCTTACCTACTCTTGGTGCCCTTGGAAATACAATTGTCCCTGAATATATATATATTATCCGGTTCACTTCCCAAATTGGCACCAGTTCATCCTCTTACAAACAAAGACTAGTGAGGTGAACGCCGAATCTGGTGTTTTTTTTTTCCCTGGATGAACAAAATGTCACCGCGAATAGTTGATATAGGAACGTGCTCCTGGGGTTCACAGTTAAAAGAGAAAAATACTTCCAGTATTGGGAAACATCTGGTTGCTAAAAAAATGTTACAAATCATGATGATGATAATCCTATCGGACAACTCTATGTTAGAGCTCCGATTCTACACTGCGTAATATCTGGATAAATCCGCTTGAATACGACTGTCAGAAGTCGGGAACAATAATATTATTTTGTACACCCCAGTGGACTGGTAAAATTGGAAAAAAATATCTGGGTTTTGTAAGTCCAGTTAAACTTATACGTTAAAATGTTTTCTCATATATCTTTGGCGAGTACACGTTTTATAAATGAAAAATCGGTACCGCTCAAACCAAGTAGAGGAACAAGTAACCCAGAAACCAAAAGTGAAAAGAAAAACCAAAAAAAAACCTCTGGACGCTTTTGTGATCAGGTCTACGAAGAATATAAGAAACATTCATGGAGAAAAAAATGCTACTATCCCACGAAACTATATACACACACAGACGGGGACTAGACGATCTCTCCTCCACTCGTCAGTCCTGATTAAACTTAAAAGGCACACAGTGTTTTCCTTTACGCCTACACGGTCAGACTTCTCTTGCGCTGAGTTTAGGTCGGATGGAGTTATGCAAACTCTTCCGCCCCCTGCTCGCGCCGGCAGTCAGCGGACAATGTTAATTATTATTTAATTATCCATTTGCGCACTTACACAAAATATCGCCTGTCGCTAATAGCTATTAAATTTGTCGGCGTCTGTTTTTCATCGTATGGTATTAAATTAATAGGCATTTATAATAAATATACAAAATGAAATATATCGTGAATTCTTTACTAGCACTATCAGACATTTTATCCTATGTCCAGTAAGCTAAAACCGTCTTTTGTTGTGTGAGAAAGCGTGTGGCGAAAATTAACAGTTTAATTCTCTGATATGAAATCGCTACACGTTATTTTATTTCACTAGGTTTTAACAGCGAGAAAAATCTAAGTGAATTATAATGGTAAAAGGTAACACTTAAAAAAAAACACATTGTCTATTTCTATTACCAGAAAATCAGAATGAAAAATCCCCACGAATGATAATAACACATTTTCCACAATAATGGTTCTAGAACTGCGTGCTTAGAGTATTCAAAAATTCTGAGTGACACTGATGGCAGCTTTAAGGAAACACAGCTTATATATCATTATATTTCTCTGATCTATAGATGTTGTTAATTTTCGCGCTACTGTGTGTAACGGATATCGTGTGATTGACAGATGAGCTCGCGTGAGAAGACGAGGTAAACAAACCTGATTCGCTACCTGTTACGACGGGCAGGTCACGAAAGTTTGTAAACATTCGTTTGCTTGTGTTCAAAGAAAAGAGGCGGGGACAAAAAAGTAAGCTTGAGTGAGTAAAGACAGGCAGTAAATGTATGGTTTTAGCTAGCAAATCATAGAGCGCTACGAGGTTACAAAGACTGTCAGATTACTGAAGGCTTTTTTCCATTATACGTCACAGTTCTGAAGAAAGTTTTTTAATAAGCTTTAGTAGGGAACACTGTGGATGAGTTTGGATAACCAATGGGGTGTTGGCCTAAATACGTTTGGAAACCACTGGTTTAGTTCTCCAGTTCTCTTCCCTGCGTGTTTTTGTCTCCTTCTATTTCTCTTAAACTGGGTATTTAAGAAAAGTCATATGCACCGCTAGAATCTTCTCCTTACCTCATGTGCTGCTGGTGATAGTCGGGATCTTTCCGTCAGTTTGACATTCATGATCATATTAATTCGTCATATTAATTAACCCTTCTATTCTGCACAATCATCAATTTAGTGTAGTCTCTTACATAACTGTCGTATATTTTTAGATAGGTTAGAAGATATTTATGGTCCTGTCTGAGCAGAGGTGATGGGGTAAATAGATGAGAATAAAGGTGTAGAAATAGATTTCACGAGTAAATAGTTAAGGCGAAAAAGTTGTCTCTGGACTGAATAGTTCCTCTAGTCCAGCCTATCTATACGACTATATTGTAGTGTAAGACACTCTTCCAACCCCTTATCTCTATAAAGATAAGTTTAACTAAACACACCCACACACAATTATGTGACAACAAGACACGCAAAACGTGAAAAACTATGGTTAATTGGCATTAAACTTTTTACAACATCAAACATATAGAGAAATCAAATAAATCATGTTTACAGATATATGAAAATAACCGAATAAGTGCCCTCCCCTTGTTGAGAACGGATCCCAAAAGAAGTTAATAACCCAAAGGTCAAAGATAAACATTACGTTACAGAATAAACTATGAAGAATAGTCATGGGCGATTTTAACGCCAAAGTAGGTGACAACAACGATGGAGTACAAAGATGTTTCGGTACTCATGGTATAGGCTATATAAATCAAAATGGAGAAAGACTTCTAGAACTTTGTGAAATATCAAACCTTGTTGTAGCAGACACCGTCTTTCCACATAAGAATATCCACAAAGTTACATGGAACTCACCTGATGGCAGAACTAAGAACCAAATAGATCACTTCTGCATAAGCGCAAAATTTCTCGAAGAGATAAAAGACATTTCATCAATGAACTGGCCATAGAAGCTGAAAATGCTGCAAGAACTGGTAATAGTAGGTGCCTTTATCAAATTACAAAACAATTATGCCACCAGCCTACTGATATGGAAACACCTGTTAAAGGTAAATTAGGGAATTCAATACCAACAGAAAAAGAACAAATGAAGAGATGGGCTGAGCACTTCATGGAGGTGCTTAACAGACCACCACCAACAGTAACACCTGATTTTAATAATGAAACACTCACAACCACCTTGCCAATAACTTGCGATGAATTTACGCTAGACGAGATTAAACAAGCCGTTAAAAGATTAAAAAATTTTAAAGCTGCTGGAGTTGACGAAATTGCAGGCGAAATGATTAAAGCAGTTAATGACAACAACCTCTTGAGAATTTTAGATATTATAAATGAAGTATGGAGAGAAGAACAACCACCACAACAATGGAAAGACAGTATTATTGTAAAGTTACCGAAGAAAGGTGATCTATCAGACTGTAATAACTGGCGTGGTATATCTCTATTATCAGTACCTGGAAAATAATTATGTTGCATGATGTTAGAAAGACTTAAATTGCATGCTGACGAAAAGATCAGAGAAGAACAAGCGGGTTTCAGGCCGAAACGATCATGTATTGATCAAATATTCACACTAAGAACAATTATAGAAGAATCAGTGGAAATGCAATCGCCACTTATTATCACCTTCGTCGATTTTCAAAAAGCCTTTGATAGTCTACACCGCCCATCATTGTGGAAGATACTTACAATCTATGGTTTTCCAACAAAATATGTGAATATAATCAAAGCGCTATATGACAATGCAAGATGTTGTGTTAGAACAAATAAAGGGAATACAGAATGGTTTACAGTAGAAACAGGGGTGAAACAAGGCTGTATTATGTCACCACTACTTTTTGGAATAGCTATTGATTGGGTTATGAGAAACTATACCCACAATGAACAATTAGGTATAAAATGGACAGATGGAAAATTCCTGGGGGACCTGGATTTCGCAGATGATGTAGCATTCTTAAGTTCAACACCAAGACAATCCCAAGAAGCAATAAATAATTTGTGTCATCTCTCGGTTAAAATAGGTCTCCAAATAAATGCCTCTAAAACTAAAGCTATGAACTTTTCTAACGAGACCTTTGATATCATCTTGAACGGGGAAAAACTACAGAAAGTTGAAAGTTTCAATTATTTAGGCAGTAAAATGACTCAGGATGGTGACACAACAAGAGAAATCCATACTAGAATTGCTTTGGCAGCTAGCGCCTTCAATAGATTATCTAATATTTGGAAATTACGATCATTGAATATACATACCAAGCTTCGTCTGTTTAATTCAAATGTTATCTCAGTGTTAACATACGGCTGTGAAAGTTGGAAAATAACAAAATCATTGGAGAACAAGCTGAATACATTCGAGAACAAATGTCTTAGAAAACTCATGAACATCAGTTGGAAAGAATTCAAGACTAATCGACAAATAAGAGAAGACTCTAAGCAGAAATATGTCTCCGACTGTATAAGGAAAAGACGATGGTCATATATCGGTCATGTCCTACGAATGCAAAACAGAAAAACCACTGAACTACCAGGAAAAAAGGAAGAGAAAAGAAACAGGAAGCGCTCACTTGGAAGTTCGTTGAGGCTTAAGTGCAGAGTTAAGAGAAAAACGAACAACCTGGAGAGCACTGGTTTCTGCTTGCCTTATGCGCAGACCAAAATTAAACACAGGGTGGGTTGCCCAAAGAACAATAATTTTATAAGGAATAATAATCACAAGGTGAACGCCAAATTTGGTTGGGATGAATCATAAAACCGCAAATAGTTACTGAAGCAAGACGTTCTCGGACGTTCAACAGTTGCAAAAGGAGAAAAGTAATTCCTGTACAACGGTTGCTAAGACAAATGTTACAATATGTAAAACTGATAATGATGGTAAATCCTATCGGCTGGCTCTTATGGTGAGTGCCGATTTTGAAACAGCGTAATTTTCTGGATCACTCCGTTGCTACGGCTGTCAAACGTCAGGAATATATGTTCTTTCGTATGCCCAGTTGGCTGGAAAAATTGGATAATAATTCTGAGTAATGTACAGTCCAGTTACGATTTTAAACTTAATGTTTATGGATCTGTAGGGCCCAACCGAATCACGAAGGAACTTGGGACTGGTAGCCACGAAGAAGACACCATTAATCCTTCACTGAATGATGACAGAGGACCGAACTAGTCCAATTAATCCACCCCGTAAGTTTTTTCTTTTCCGCTATGGCATGTCGGGAAAAAGGGTATGTGCCCTCCCCCGTCATTGCCCGCGAGAAAATGCACAGCGCACAAAGTCAATTATTATTTACTTTATCCATACGCGCACTTTAACAAAAATCGCCTGTCACTACTAGCTATTTGTTGGCGTCTATTGTTTAGTCACATAACATTAACTCTAGTCACTTATTTAATTTCACACAGTGAAATATAATGCGAATTCTATTCGGTCACTCATCCGCCATGCTTAATAATCTCAGTCAGCTAAGCCGTATCTTCTTGTGTAAGAAAAATGGGGTGTTTGAAATAACATTACTCTGAACGACTGGCAAGAAATATCTATGCGTTAGGTTATTTCACTAGTTTTAAACTCCAGGGAATTGTAGTGAATAAAAATTGTAAACCTAACACATTTTAACACTTAAGCACAATTTCCATTACCACAAATAAGAAAATGACATCCCCACGGGACAAGTTAACACATTTAGCAAAGAATGGTTCTAGTCCGGCGTGATTAGATTATCCAAGAATTTCTGAGCGACTTCTGATAACTGAATTTGGGAGAGCGCTGTATATATACAGATCGTGGTGTTATTATCACTAGAAAATGTTACAATTCACACCTTCTGTATAGCAGAGAAAACAGGGAACTACGTTTCCCGGATCAAAGGTTTTTCGTTCATTTTACTCAGCGACGCTGATAGACATCAGAAGACTGGCCGTGCACGAGCCTCTCTTAGATTACATCCCCTTTCCGCAGATCAATCGTTTACCTGCCCCTGAAACGTACGTACATCAAAGGTGGTCGGGAAAATATTATCGCCCCCTGTATCTCTTCAAACAATCCGTTATTTCTACGCGCATCTGTCTAATGACCGATAATTGGCAAATCAGCTCGCGAGAGAAATTCAGGTAAACATGCTTGATTCGCTCCCTTGTTAAGACTGGCAGATGCGAAAAGTTGTTAAACAACTCTGTTGTTATGTTACCAGAAAAAGGGCGTGGATTGAAGGGTGAGTCATACAAACAGAAAATTGCGTGGTTTGGCTTAGCCAATTGTAGACACTAAATGGGAAAGCAAAGGCTGTCAGATTACTGTATCAATATTTCCGTTCCACGTCACAATAACTAAATGAATAATGTAATATATATAAGATAGCACTGAACATTGTTATGCGTCGACGGAGGACAAAGACACAAGGGTATCGTCACGGCCGGCCTTAGGCCGATTTAACCGATTTGACCCACGCTCACAGGGCCCCTGCACTCGAGTTCCCACCTCCAGGATTGAAACAAAATAAGGAACGAAGATTATTTCAAACCATGTAATAGGGGAGCCTCAGTTGCGCAGTGGTTAATGCACTGGCTTCCTATCTCGGTGGTCCATGGTTCGATCCCCACTAGAGGAGGGATTTTTTAGACCATAAACGGCTCCGGGGTTGACCCAGCCTCATGAACAACTCTGGGAAGGTTAAGGCGGCCGGCGTGATGCTGACCACATTACACCTAGTGTGCCGATGGTCAAGAAAATATGGGCCTAACACCATATTCCCAATATGCCTCAATATGCGTGTAACGGGAACCTTCACCCCCCCCCCCCCCCCCCCCCCCCCCCCCCCCCCCCCCCCCCCCCCCCACCCCCCCCCCCCCCCCCCCCCCCCCCCCCAGTCCCCCCCCCACCCCCCCCCTCCCCCCCCCCCCCCCCCCACATATCAGGAATATATACATAAATCTAGATAATAAACACAGTAATAAAAATAGCAACATAATCTGTATGTTTTAGCTATATTTTGACAATAAAAGATGCTACAACAAAACTATACTCTTATGTGCCGCACCAGACTAGTCTAAATTGGATCCGCAATTACTAAGGTCGACCCTGGGTATCATTACAGACGAAGACAGGTCGTCTTTAAGGAAAGGTTAATGTTCTTTGTCTTGTTGCACGGAGAGGCCAAGCTGGACTGTAGCGCGTTCTCACTGTCTTTATAATTCTATACAAATATACTTATTGACAGGATTGTCGGGATGTAAAGGTATTCACTCTGCGTGAACTCCAGGGTTTGACCCCTAACCAAGACCTGTAGCACCTTTACGTGGTGCGTCCTGGAAATAGGTAATCTTCGGGATGGCTGGCCAACGCTTCAGGGATCGAGTAGTCACAACAGAATAGCCCACTATTACGATTCTTGTGGTGAAACACGTTGAGAACCCAGCATTGCGCACTAAGCTTGCGGGAATCACTCGAAGCCAGGACTTAATTTCGGTTTTTACCTTATTAGCTGCATCATGCAGGAGTACGCCATAACGAATATATGACAGGTTAGGGGAGCTGGAATGTCGATTATGGGCAGTGATGACTCCTAAGAGGCTTTTTCTTTCTTTTTTCTTTTTTTTTAAATAACGTTTTGCCTCGTTTTGACGAGGCGCGCTCCGTTCAACCTAGACATGGGGTTTTTGGGTTATATTAAGACGCATGTCCAAATAAAAAAAGATCTTTTTGTCTGGTTTCATCTGTATTTTATATCCTGGAGGAGATCCTAGAACTAGAGCATAACATGTGGCCCTGCATATTTGGAGAGTCCCCATGGATGGCGGGAAATGTGCAGTTTACCCCCCCCCCCCCCCGTTTTTTCTCTCCCCCTTAATCTAGCTTGAGACCAGCTGTAAAAGGATACTTTGAATGCATGCCAAGTCGGGAAAGAATGGAAAGAAACTGAAGCTCATGACTCCACCTTAACACATTTCAGAATGGCAGACAAGCCACAGTAAAAGCCTAAATCTACAATGTAGACAATGCCAAGGATTCTTCAATTTGGCACTGACTCTAAAAGAGCAACAAGCTCAGCAGGTTTAGTTAACAACAACAAATGCAACAGCAGCAACAGCAACAACAGCAGCAACAGCAATCTTGTCTATTTCTGTGTTGTGGTATTGATACACGGTCTAATTGCAGTTTAGCCATTTTGTTCTGTCACAAACGTACCACAGTTTTAGAACAACGCCACCTAAAGACAGTCTACCCTAATAGTAAACACAATCTTCATAAGACCGTAACTACAGTAAACATTTGTGATACATTTCAAGAATAAGAGGTTACAACTTAGGAGTATGGTTACTAATTTATCCAACTTATGTTCTACCACGTCTCAACCCCGCAACTTGCACGTTACTTTGCATAATTCGTATTGGTGTTATAAAGACTATTCGCTAATCTGTTGTTTGGTGTTAAGTGAAACGCATGAAAAGATTTGTTTTAATAACATGTTTCACCAATTCTTGATTACAGGTACTCGTATTATACTGTAGAATTCTATAAGAGAAATGAAACGTAGATTTGGAAATTACTGTGGAAGGTTAACTAGGACAAAGTAAATATTGCGAAAGGTTATCTAGGAAAAATTTTGTTAAGTTTATAACGCGCGGAGAAGGGAATTTGAGACGTACCTAAAAGGGACAAGAAACACGTAGGGATGCACAAAACAGTAGAGTTGAATGTAAACCAATTTAACTCCCATGCTGCGTAGAAGATGGAGGGCAACGATGATGGTATCAGTTACAGTTAAAGTTACGTAAAATAAGATAGACAACTATAAACATAGATGGTATCTGACAATCTTACATCATGTTATGGACGCAGAGGTCACTAATATGAGGCTGTACAGGGGCTGGCACACTCATAATGTAAAACACATTGCTACACAGAAACCATCACGGTAAGATCACATGGATACTTTTATACAGGCTTCCTATAACGTGACCGACTGCAGTGATGGTGACGCCGTGCTTCCTAAAGAAGTTAAAGAGAAAACAGACAGGACGTTTTGGATAGACTTGATCACCTTTGTCACATATCGAAATTATGTTGGCCGTATACTCAGAAAAGACCCCGACACCATCAGTAGAAATGCTATGCTATGGACTCCAGAAGGAAGGCGAAAGACAATCTGACCAAAATCAACTCAGCGGAGCAAATTGTGGAGGCCGAGATTAATAGCATGTACCAGCGATGGGGTGCCCACAAGGGATGACCACCTATTTATATATGACAGTAAATAAAGAAGACTAGCATTCGAGATTGTCGCGAGAGGTTCAGATGTTATTGAAAGTAATAAGATATCCTGGACATAAAGGTGTATCAGATGATACCAGGATAGTGCCAGATAAGAGTCTGGTCTTATCAGTAATACCCCTTTCTCTGAAAAAGAGTAAAGGTGTATAGACAACAAAGGTAGGGTAAAGCTGTATACGTTCCCAGAGAAGATGGTAATGTAGTACTCTGAGTCCTTATGGGTGTTGCAACGTTTTACTCTGTTGCACCAGTTTTCTCTTTGCCGATTCTTATTAAATGTTATAGAATGTTTTTAGGTTATTAATTCGTGTGCTTCTGGTTGATCTTAATAAAACTGTCTTTCAGTGAGTAGTTACATTATATTTTGCGCTGTCCAATACTGTTTCCTCAATAATAATTTTCTGTCGTCAAAATGTCTGACTGTTTACACGCAATGCCAATGAGTTGGTCATCAGGTAATGAAGAGCCATAGGTTTGGCGAAGATAATGATTCTGACCGAAGTCATAAATTTAATATTTATCGTGAGTCCCAATTTACGGAACTTAATCATAAATAAGAATACCTCATCCTTGTATTCATCTAACTAGATAGCTGACCCTGTAGCATATCTTCAAAAGGGACTTCAGCGCAATTCCCTTTATACTGCGAGGAATAAAAAACACGTCCGACTTGGATCAAGTTCTGAGTCTGAAGGGTACAACTAAAACGAGGTTATGCGTTAGCATAACAACGCAACACGTCATTATAATCCTAGACAACCGTACCATTTTCGTGTTCACTAAAATCCCGTGAAGCGCGAAACATTATATATTTATAACATCTCAAGCCCCTAATGCGTAACTTTAAACGTGCTCACAATAACAGTGGCCAACCTCATAAAACATGTCGTAACAATAGGCTACCTCCCCAGATCCTCTTCTGTTAATATGGTAATTATTATTAATATTTTAAATTCTGCTAGGGGTAATTATTTGATTAAATACACCAACAATGAATAAAACTTAACTTAAAGAATTTAAGCAAGTCTGCTGGTAAATATTTACAATTTATTTGTACATTTACTCTTTTCTGTTTGAAAAGTTTTAAAAGAACTTATGTTACAAAAGTAAATGAATAATAAAAATGTTCAACAAAGTCTTTCACTGTATTAAGATGTCTATCAATATGGAGACAGTCTTGCTTGGTTGATCTGTCCCTGAATAATTACTAGTGTTATTCTCACAGTCTAATTGACGAGCTATACTGCTAAGTTCATCACAAACTGGTTTGATTTTAGTTTTGGTGATCAGGAATATGCTACACAGTTGCCTTTGTGGGCAACTTATCTGAGTCACTGAAGATGGCTCCCTCTGATACTGGAGAGAATTGTCGGATGAAATTCTTCCAACTGGTATACTCGCGATGTCTGGCCCTCTAACATAGACTGGCACTGCATCCGTCGTAACCTCAGTAATAGATGCCTCTTATATTTGTCGTAGATTACAGGATAAAACCTGAAACGAAGTTAAACGCAATCCTTGTATTTTTCTACCAATATCCCTCTATGACACCGATGGGGACGATAGACAGTTTCAGATAAGAGTGCCAGCAGATGCACAAGATATAGTATAGTAGCATCAATCAATTCAGTTCACTGTGATCATAATTGTCTTCTACATCCTTAATTATAATTCGTTTCCCATGATCTGCTTCCATACAATAATTTGGTCGTGAATAAAACTACTAAGTAACATATCAAACTATACAGTGATCCAATTCCTTCCATCCATCCTTATGTTCCTGGTATGTGTGTCATTCCATTTAAGAAATACTTCTTTAAACACGTTTCCAAACCTACAGACACAGTTGGCCATCATTCTCAATATTTTTGAATATTTCCGAAGGCTGGCTTTGCCTCTAGAATTACACACAAGCCTGTAAGTTTCACCAGCAACACACTGTAAATTTTCTAACACATCTATACACTTCTTATCGTACAGGTGGATTAATTACTAGAATTACACAGAATTATATATACTGATTTCAGGTACAGAAGGTAAAACACTTGCATTAACACATGCTTTCTTTTGCCGCTCGCTGTCGATTCAAATATTATGACTGACCTGATTCTATTAGGCACGCACTATTTATAGAGTGACCCCGCCCGTCCAAGGCGGTTTCCCCTACTAATGTGTTTCAAGGTCCGAAATAATTGGTACAATTTGCCTATTGTTAAAATCAGGAAAACTACCTTTTTAATTATCTCCGTTATTCCTGGAGCGATTTTATTCATCCAAAGCTTAAATTATACTCTGAATTATTCTTTATATATCTATCTAATAATCATGTAGTCTCATAAGTGCATTTTATTCTATGCATAATTTAAACTGTTAAATTAAGGACTAACCTGAAGCTTCAAATGCATTCAACCAGAGGTTTCTCCCGTCCTATATTAGTATTTATAAAAGTTATTGTACCTACGGATAGAGCAACATTCCCAGTACCATTTTGTATACTTCTTCCATGTGGTACTTCTTTCATACTGATGTAGTAAATTGTCTTCCGATACTGCGTTGCACAGATTGGACTTCCATTTTTATTATCCAAGGCTGTAGTAAACACTGCATAACGGAGCGTTCTGAATGGACTGGGTATCTTGCAGTTCTTACAATGTATGGCGCGCGGTGTGGTCAGCGTTACTTAGAATTCGTGTTGTGATACAGACGTCACTTCACGACAGAGATATTCAGCGCCCAGTTTATCCAAGACCTCACCAAATCACATTGCTTCCGATCTGCAGAGTGGTTAGTACGTTTGCCTCTCGTATCAAAGTTACCATATTGAGGTTTCGAAAACTGATAGCTCCAGTCTACCGAGCTGCAAACTGGTACCCAACTGCTCTTAAGTTAGGGAAGGTAAAGCCATGGTAGAGAGTGCAGAATTTGGGCCAATGGGAGGGCAGAGCTGGAAATTGATCATGCTGGGGATGATGATGCCATTGTGTACACTGGTGACTCTGTAATCCGTGGTGACAAATCAGGGTGGGGCTTCTCTGCTAGAGTAAAGGGCAAAATCGTCGTTGAACATAGCGGGGCTTACATGATAACAACTTCCAGCATGAGAATGACAGTAGAGGCAGCTACTGCAGCCTTAATGTGGCTGTCGGAGACTCCATTAACAAGAGCCGTTATTGTATCAGACTTACAATCAGTGCTTCGGAAGGTCCAAAATGGATGGCTCAGGCATGAATGGAGAACCTCCTTAGAAGCCTCGAATCTTCAGGAACTGTTGTGGATCTACTGTCCAAGTCGTGCAGGAGTACGCTGCAATGCACGAGTTGACAGACTAGCTTCAAGAGCACCCATAGTCGATGCATTGGATATGGACAAGGGAGAGATACTGAGGGCAATTAACGATCGTCTATTCGAGAATGACACTGCAATAGATGAATCACTAAGGCTAAGACTGCTGTAATTTGGAATCAAACGTTAGACCAGCAGCGATGGGCGTATAAGAGAATGCATCCTGCGTGTATACAATTAGCGTGCAACAGGAACAATTAGCATTCATACCATTCGACATTTCCTGAGGGAGACTGAGCACCTATGAGTTTGCCTGGAGTGCAGTGACGTCGATACTGATCAACAATAACAACAACAACAATAAAGGCAGTGCGGATTGGAACTGCCCACCCCTTCAAAAAGCTGGATGTAATATATGAAGTCTCCAACGCCCGACTCCCGTATGGCAGTATCTGTTATAAGACTACATTTACATTTGATACCGGTACATTCGGACTTCTGATGTTAACAATTATTGTTAACACTCTTCTGGTTGTGTCGATGAGCAACGATGATAACATATGTAGTCTAAGGATTTAGATGTTTCTAAGGATTTAGATGTTTCTAAGGATTTATATGAGTACACGATAACAATCTAGCTGGAGGTGTAATCTTTTGTCTTTCTTTAAATTATTAGAGCCTGAATTGAGGCTCTCGAGATGAGGAAGTTTAGAAGAATAGGGCGCATCTCACGGAAAGAGAAGAAAACAAATAAGGAGATTCTAGAAAACCTAGGAATGAAAAGAGAACTAATGAAAGAGACCAAAATTAGGCAGCTAAAATATTTTGGCCACATAAAAAGGCATAACACCGTGCAGAAGACCATAGTAGAAAGGAGAGTTGAAGGCAAATGTGCAAGGGGAAGACAGCGCTACAAGAGGGAAGATAACATCAAGAGATGGACAGGAAAGAGTCTATCAGAATGCACCATTAAGACAAGAGACATTAAGACGCTGAAGATACATAACAGCTAACCTTCGTTGTGGAGATGGCAGCTGATGATGACATTATTACCTGTCCTACTTTACATTCCATCGCTCCTTTCAGCATGCTGCACATCTTCGTCTTCGGGTCTTTACCTGTAGCTACCTGGCATGTCATGTCTAGAGAGTAATATTTGTATCTCTCTTTCGTATGATTTCTATTATTCCAGTATATATCGATTGGTAGAGTGATGAGAGCAATTGCCTCTAGCAAAAAAATTACCTCATTCCCAGTTCAAAACCTAGCAGCGTCACTTTCCCACTCTACTCAGCCGTAAAAGGGTACCTGGCTGCAGAGGCGTACTTAAAGTACTTGGCACTCGGGGCGGATTCTACCGTTGGCACACCCCACCACCCCACCCCCGTAAAGAAACACAGTTGCAAGTATATTTTTAACAATATTCACTACCATAAAAGTGGTCAATGGCAACTCCTTTCTGGCTGTCACCCGGGGTGCACCGCCCCCTCGCTTCCCCTTTAGTACGCCACTGCTTAGCTGTACTCCTAAGTTGGAAACGAAATGCAACAAGGACGAAAAGTGGGCACCCCACCTCACAAAGTTTGACCTAGTTTAGTGTAGGATGCAACCCTTCAATCCTCTACGGCACTATATGTCTTGAGACTACTCTTTTGTCTGTTGACGTGACAGCTCTTTCTCTTCCCTCCCCCACCTCTCTCTCTCTCTCTCTCTCTCTCTCTCTCTCTCTCTCTCGTGGGTCTTTTAATTGCTAAGTAAACCTGGATTGTCATCATTCTAATATTTGTTACTGTCACTATTTGTTCAATAAGAATAATTTAACGAAGATTTTTTTGGGTCTTAAAATAAGAATGCTGATCTGTTTATGAATACGGAAAATGAAGTAATAGGAACGACAACCATTGTCTCTAAAATCAATACTATTTAATTCCAGCTAACAAGAAAATTAGGATCCAACAAAAGAGATAGAAAAGAAAGACACGAAATGAAACAAATGTACAAACAGCATGACGACCAGATAGACAGCCGCGTGGCTTTTAAATGTCTTATGGGAGGTTTCATTGTTTTGATATGTTGGTGACTGATTATGCGTGTTCTTCTTTGATATTATTTATTTCTTCGCCAGACTCAGCATGTATTCAGGAAAAAACTCTGGATAAACTAATTAAATTTTAGCATCACGTAAAATCTGGATTTAAAATGGAGGAAAGTTCCATTATTCCTTAATGTAACAATGGCCCACAGTAAATGTTGGAGAGAATGAATAAGATACAATATAAAAATAAGATATGAATTTTGAGTAAAGCATGCAAGCAACTCGAGCATTTCCTATTCAATACCATAATACCCGCCGTAAGTACATCGGTCGGTCGGTCATATATAAGGGAAATAATACAATTATTATCTAACGTTCAACCACAGTTGCACCCCCTAAGCTGTGGTTGAAAGTTAATGTACTCTCTCGAAAATAGAAAAGTTCGCAAATGAAGGAGTGCATAAACAGTTTGATTATGGTGTAACAAAGTTGATTTTGCTGGGGAGGTTATGATGGTATCCTAAAAGAATGAAAAGGTGTCTGCTATAACCGTGTGAGGTCAAGCACATGTAGGTCTCTGACTCTATAGATGATGATGATGAATTATGTGCAGAGAACCTAATGCTACCTCCCTAGGTCTCACACGGTCAATCTTCTGGATCTAGTGTATGGTGTATGGTGTACCTGGTGTCTAGGGGAGAAATGAATGATGGTACACAACAATCAAACACTTTAAGTTTCTATTAAAGAAGTTAATAACTAGCAGTTAAGTTTTTCTTTGAACAAATATTTACAATTTATTTTGCCTGTCCATTCATAGCTTGTGGACAGGTCTTTGAAAATAAGGACAAGATAGTTTACAGAATAGAACAATTAAAAATGTTGGGACAATCTGCCCAATAACTAAAAGTTATTATGTAGTTATAAATGTCCTTCCTGTATGAAATATTAAATTAGTTCACTTTAGTTATCTAATTTATAAATGTCCTTCCTGGATGAAATATTACAGAGTTCACTTTAGTTATCTACCGGGAGAGTCACTGTATATGAGGGCTGTAGTTCATCCTACCCCCATAATATTCCTGTGTAATATTTTGAAACACAAGAAAATGTCAGAGATGCCCCAGATGTTTTACTCTTCACCTGGGAGTCCTTGTTGTAAGATAATTCAATGGGTAGTTGCAGAAATTTCAAGTTCAACACTCGCCAAAGCTCCTACTGGATATTCAACAGCATATAAGTCTGGTTGGAGACTGGTTGGCGTTTATAAGCACTCAGCAGGTTTCCTGTCACCAGCCGGCAACAGGAACATAGACCCTCTGCAACAAAAGGACACCCTGGCGTTTTATCTCTGATCATTTATTCTAACACATAATTTCCTACGTGGGTATGGGGTCAGCCTCGCGTGCCTTACAAATGCACTCGCCCCGAATTGTACAGGTCTCCCACCTGGTTGTGACCACACCTCAAGTCCTTATAGTAGATACGCCACTGTACGTTCACATACTTTTCCTCCGTACAATAATGTGGAGTAACCACATTTCCTGTGATATGATCTTCTCTTCTTTTCTTTACACTTATATTTGCTTCAGGCTTGTTAAACAGTGTTCATTGAACACAGAGGCTTGCTAAACTATTTTAATACAATAATATGTCAACATAATTATAACAACATACATCAGTCAGATACCGTATAATGTGTGGACTCAACAATGTCTGCTTCCGACATGTCCTTCACTTTTTCCTCAATAGCAGTATCTAACTTTTGTAGTTGGACCAAACATATTAAATTTCATAAAATACCCTTACCACAATCAAGAAATATATAAACAAATGACGCTGATTTTGAGAAGAAATGGCCTCAGCTTCCTCCGAACTGCACAGACTGAATTTATTCTTTATTTAAGTTTAAAATTAACACAGCTGTTTTTCAGCGTATCTGTATACAAATTTTAGTTCAACTGGCAATGAATAGTCAAAGCCTTTTGCTAATATTTACCAGCACTAGCCAATCGTAACGTTCTACTACTTGAATTCAAAAGCAGTTTGAATGAAAAACCAAAATAATTTTGAATAACTGGTGGTCGATTGGCTAGTCTGCTCTAGTCATGCCCAATACAAAAGATATCACGTTTAGGATTACATTTCTCCTACCGTTCCCCTTTCCCATTCATACTCTGTTCACCCCAAGCGAATTTGAATGTACCTCCCTGCCTCTTTTTCCAGCTCGCGTCCCCCTAACGTTACCAAAAAAACATGAGCAGGAACGCCAGTGTGTCTGGTCGTGTGTTCTTAGATATTAGTACTTCTTCAATAACTTCCCTAATACTAGGACTATCATATTATTTAAAGTACATTCTTACTCAGCTAAATCTACGTCATACTATCATATAATTCTTATGGGGAACTTCATAATGGTTTAAAATTTCCAATTTTTGTCATCGTCGATCGTCAACTAAAATTTTACACAAGTCCGCCATCTTTCCTCTCCTTCATCTTGCGAGCATGTATTTTTCAAATAACTACTTGTTTTAGTTACATCAGAAATGCTACCACTAGGAGGAAATAAAATTGTCTGCGTGGTTATACCTTGGCTGGCTTTTCCGCAGTGTGAATATATGCGTTGCAGACTGTGTCAGCGAAGCGGGGTGTAGACGGGGCGGGTTAATAATTTGCGTTACTAGTTAGCATTGTATCGTGTAATACTACAAAAAAATGTAAGGATTACTACTGATTTTGCTACAAAGTTGACAGAAAGTGTTACTTCAGATAGCTATATTGCGGTATGCTTCCGCCAATAGTTAATTGTAAGGCTAGACTACAAAGTGTAATCAGCAGATTGGGCAAAAATTAACTATTAGTAGTGTTTGTCGAAAACGAAACTAAAGCGTGTCAGACTTTTTCCGTGAAATCGTTCTGTAGGCTTAGCACTGTGCAAAAAGCAGCGCTGCTGGCTTCGAAGATGCCAACCGTCAGACACATGCGGGCTAATGTATTTATTATCGTTTTATGCCTAAATCGTGCTGAATTGAGCGTTTATTCTCGCATATTTTGCTACATATGGAAAGCAGCCAACAACACGATTGATAAACAGTACATGAACTGGAGACAGGACAGTGTGAAAATGCAGATTAAATTAACAGACAATCAATATACTCTTCTGTCCAGTTTCATTCGGGAAACGGATTTAACTCATAATTTTTTTTAAAAATAACCTTAAAATGTAAATTTTTGATTGTTGTTCTGATACCTTAAACTACATTAAAGTGTATTTTTTCTAAGGCACCTATTTTGAGATTGCCTAATCCTCATATTAGTCGACAACTTACACCTACGGAAACTAAGTATCCCATTCTTGAGAATGAATTGCTTGCAATCATGTGGAGCATAACCACACTTCAATGATATTTAATAGGCGCCCATTTCACGATCGAGACTGATCAGCGGGCCCAGGCGTCGACTCTAAGAATAAAAGGAAGTTGAGGATTAGGCAGAATTTTAATTTAAGGTATTGCAGACTTATTATTATGGATCAAAATGATAAGATGGCTGCAATTAAAAACCTGTCAATTTTGACGGGTTATTGCTAGTATGAAACATATTTCACTGTACAGGTAAACAATAAAAAAGTCAGAACTTTAAGAACAACAAAGTTCCCCAAAAATCTGTATTATCTCCGATATTTTTTCTTAAGCTGCAGTGCGTATTGATTTAGGCGAAAAGTGTAAAGTATATTTCAAATAAACTGTTACAATTTTTAGATGAGGATACATAGTCGGGAACTGAAATATACTTTCCACGAGTATGTAAGAATCTGCAGTTACGAGGGGCGTTCAGAAAGTAATGCACCACATCGTTTTTCTCAGGAGCTGTTTATTCATAAATCATGAAATTTATAAACAATATACATGGATATGTCATGTAAACATCGGTATTATTCAACATAATTCCCATCAACCTGTACGACTTTATGCCAGCGCGAAACAAGTGCATGTATTCCTAGCCCGTACCAGATTTTGTCTTGATCATGTAGGCATTTCGTCGTTGCATGAATCACTCCTTCATCATCTTCAAACCTTGTCCTTCGGAGTGCATCTTTAAGTGGACCAAATAGATGAAAATCAGAGGGTGCCAAATCGGGACTATAGGGTGGATGGGGTAGTACAGTCCAACCCAATTTGGTGATTGCTTCCCGTGTTGCCAGACTTGTGTGAGGTCGCGCATTGTCGTGAAGGAGAAGCAGTGTGGTGAAGTGGGATGTTATAAATACTTATAGGGAACTTAGTGTACTGACTGAGATCAGCTGTGAAGGTATCTATATCTATTAAGAGTAGTGTATTATAGATAACCTTACTTGCTACCACATATCTATATATCTCAGTCAGAATTATTCTGGAATAGTGTGATGCTACGTTATGTGTCTAGGGTATGAGTATGGTGAAGTGTAAGTCACAACAACAGACAGATAAACAATTTAATTTAATCCACTACTCTTGACAACACTGTGACACTCACATACATATAACACTCTACAAAGATATCTTAAAAGAGTCACTGATAAACTTTCAAATAACAATATGTATTCATTACTGGCATGAATGAATATGTGTCCTGATTCAACTACAAGGGAACCAGGAATCACAATCAATTTTAATTACAAGTTATGTACAGAATGTATTTAATATGAATATTGTAGTGACATATATTATTACAAATGTTCTATGTGTGTCAGTTGTGTAGTAGTAAAATGAGGTAATACTGGTTTTGTTTTGTTCAAGCTCTGTTGGTATTTGTCATCATGACTTCAATAGTTTGTCTTTAGGGACCAGTATTGGAGATGTTCACAGTTCCTGATTTTAAGACAAGTAAATTCCCCTCTTAATGTTAATTTTAAAAAGTCAGTTCAAGATGAGGGGACATAATGTTGAGCTCAGCTGGCCAAGTTAGCTTATCTGGCGTGATGGCGGCAGGAAAGGACTCCTCTGCTCGAATTCTCCTCTGGGCTCTGGAGACACCTCACTGATAGCTAAAAGGACCAAGGAGTATGCTGTCCGACACTGGATTCAGCAAAGCTCTGACTAGGTGCTGCTCAGTACCATCAAGACCACTGTCCCTGAAATCAAGAAGGATGTACCTTCTACTTCATAACTAATTTATATTTTCTTTTTACACTGATCACAATACATCACAAACATTGCGTTCAGAGCGTTAGGCCAACAGTCAGCTTCATCTGAAATACTTTATTCCAGTATTACCCTTCCTAATGGTTACTACGCCTCTGCACTTCCAGCATTATTTCTTTCCAGTCAATCATCCAGGTGTCAGTGCACCACTTGGCCATTCCATGCCGTCCTACTTCTCTCCGACACCCTCTGTCCAGGCTGGAGCACCACAGGCTTTACCTCACGTTGGCCACTGAACTACACATACACACACAGGCACAAATCAACAATTCACATTCAATTTTCATTAAAAGATATTGAATGGCTCAAGCCCACCACAATTCATACGAATAACACAGATACGTTGATTAGCAATGAATTCTGGCACAAACTGGCACAAATTTCCATCTGCCTATGTTCCAGGCTTTTATTGAGCAAAATATATGCTGGCTTCAACGCACTGATGCTTTATCAAGCTATTTTAAACAAGTGGTTTCGAACTAACGCTCCCAAGTGTGTATATCAGCGAGTCTGACCAATGAGCCCCGTTTCGACAAGTGTTTGAAAAAATGTTACCTTTCCCCGTTTCCCCTAACAACCAAGATAGTATTTATAGCCCGACCAATCGTGGTTAGGCTTTCATTTGTTGCGCTCCAATCAATTTGGAGTTTACATGGTAGGCTATTTCTGTAACGTAAATTTTTTTCAAACACGTTAAAAAAAAATCTTATGAGCAGAAATGATTTTATGCTGTCAGGCACCCCCAATATTTTATTTTGGGTATAATTTATTAATTCCTGGACTATTTGCGTAACGTTTTACATATTATTTGTCAGCAAGCCCTAAGGAACCCAAAAATACTAATTTAAAGGAGCTACGTGGCTGCGTTCAAAATATGCAATTTCTTTTACCTTCTGTTTCGAAGATGTTCTGTCTGGGTACTGTTATGTTCTCAACCGTAAACCCATCTAATGTTATCTTTTCTAATAAGAGTTTTTTATGATTTATAAACCTAACTCTGGGAAAGGGTAGTGTATTTTATCACTGTCCGTCTGAAAAAAAATTAGTGCATGTAGACTTACACGCGTGATGGCAGCATTTGCGTATCGCGCGAAGCGTGTTTAGTGTTCGGCTTTCTGCCTCTCCCTTCTCGCTATCCTTTTGTCCATCTGTTCGTTCGTTTTGGTAACGTAATGTAGAAAAAGACATGAATGGAATTTAAAATTTAGGTCATTACGCAGTCTGCCTCTTAATGTTTTTCCAAGAAATACAGCACACGTTTCATTGAAGAAAGCGGGTATAATACAGTAAGCTTTTACTATCAACGTGAAAGCGTTACAATTTGCAGACGAAGCAGAAAACAAGGGGGATTTCGAGTACATTCCTTGTGACAGCACTGTCATTTTACCATTGCTCTTCTCTTTATTAATTTTATTTGTTAGGCTTCATATTTACCTAATAATTTATATATGTGGATTAGAATATTTCATGACACCTCCCCTCTTAAAACAGACATTATATGTCAGTCCTTTATTCTATATACACATATAGAAATTTATTATTATTTCTGGGGTTTACGGTGATTCTCATCACACGGATGGCGGCTTAAAAAAATCCGCTCCCAGATTGGTTTTTCCAGATATATATTCAATGCTAAAATTGTATGGAGCCAGAAGCAAAGACCATCGGAGTAACCTAGAGTTCTCATGCTTAGCCTGTGCTAAAAACGATAAAGGTTTGTGGTCAGTTTGCAACTTAAATGCCTTCCCATATAGATAAATATTGAATTTCTTTATTGCCCATATTACTGCAAGACATTCTTTTTCGCTAGTTGAGTAGTTGATTTCAGCTTTATTCAACTTTCTGCTAGCATATGCCACTGGGCTTAATTCCCCATCCAATGCATCTGATTTCTGTAGTAAAGTTGCACCTAACCCAATATTACTTGCATCCGTCCTTACTATGAATTCTTGACTTAAGTCAGGTAATTTCAAAATGGGTTTACTTGTGAGCTTTTCCTTCAATTCTTGGTAAGTCATTTCACATTGTGGAGTCCATGCAATGCGATCTGGATGTCCTTTACGTGTCAATTCAGTTAACGGTGCACATATGGAATTAAAGTTTTTGATATACTTCTGGTAGAAACCACATAATGAGACAAAGGATCTCACGTCCTTCTTGGTTTGTGGTCTCGGGGCTTTCTGTAGTTTCTCTAAATTCTTTGGGTCAGGGGTCATGTTTCCCTGATAAACTGTGTGTCCCAAAAATTCCAATTCTTTACATCCAACGCAACATTTAGTTGGTCGGGCTGTTAAATTTGCCTCCCTAAGTCGATCAAACAGCATGTTCAGAGAGTCAATGTGTTCCTCAAATGTTTCTGTTGCTATAAGGATATCATCCATAAAATTTGTTATACAGGGATTATTCAGAGGATCCAATAATTTTCTCATCATTCTAGAGAAGACACTAGGCGCATTCTTCAATCCAAATGGCAATCTATTAAACTCATAGTGTCCTTCTGAGGTACTAAAAGCTAGGTATGGTCTAACCTCAGGCTTTACTGGAATCTGATAGTATCCTTTACTCAGATCCACTTTTGAGAAATATTTAGCTTTATTTAGCCTGGCAAACAGCTGATTTGTATCCGGCAATGGATCCACCTGTCCTTCTGTAATAGCATTCAGTCTCCTGTAATCTATACAGAGTCTATGTTCTCCAGAGGGCTTCCTTAAGAGTACAACACCGGAACTATACGAAGACTCACTGTGCGAAATAATTCCTTCCTTCAACAGATAGTCTATCTCTTCCTTCAAAGCTTTTTTCCTTAGCAAACGGAATCGAATATGGTTTCATACAGACAGGTGTGGAGTCTATGAGTTTCATATCATATTCCAATAGGTTTGTATGCCCTGGTCGGTCTGTTAACACCTCTGCATGATTATTTAGAACCTGTTGCACTCTCTCTTTCTGAGTTTTCGTTAAATGTGTACTGATTTTCACCTGTGCTGCTGTCTCACAGGGGTGTAATGGATATTCAAATGATGAAAGTGGTTCCTTTTTCATCTCCATGGCGATGGACAAGGTCAACAAGTGTGTCTCTTCCTGATGTTCTCTTTCCAAATATTTCTTCAGGAGATTCACATGATAGATTTTTTTTTCCCCTTCTTATCTATCTTATAATTTGTTCTAGACACCTTCTCTAGAACTGTATATGGACCCTGCCATCCAATTTGTAACTTATTCTGACTCCCGGGCAAAAGAAGCAGTACCTTCTCTCCCACAGCCAAATTTCTGTCTTTCGCCTTCCTGTTATAATAGGCAGCATGTTTCTTCCTGGCTTGTTTCAAATTTTCATTGGCAAGTTTCCAGCCAGTTTTCAACCGAGTGGTCAGCTCATTCACATATTGGTATGAAGATGTAATGTTTTCCTCTGCCTTTTCATCAGTCCACGTTCTTAACAAAGCTACATATGGACCTTTAATTGTGTGGACCTATTTGTCCATGCACCGGTATGGTCTCTTCCACTCGAAGCTTTATAGTGATGATTTTTCCTCCCAGAATTATCATTCACAAAACGACCGCTACCAATTTTTCTTTTGGGGCTTTCTCCCTCTCTTAAAATTCTTGATGAGAGATTTCCTCTCTACATCTTCTTCCTCCAGTTTGTTTAAGTCCGATTGAGGGATTGTCGGCTTATCCTGGGGTAAGACATCCTTTTGCACTCTCCGCATAGTGGCCATTGTAAAACAGTTAAGTGAAGCTTGTCCGTGAAAAGGGGCTTCCCATTCCATTTGGTCCACTTTATCAAATTTATATCTCTTTTTATTATCAGGCCTAATTTTGCCCCGGGGCGTGTCCAGGTCCTGATCCATGTTCCCACTTGTGGGTGTTCCCTCATGTGCTATGCTACACCTTTCTACAAAATTCTCAATGTCCCATCTTGCTTTGGGCCAATAATAATTGTGAGCCACCTTTTGAATGATGGTACCTATCTTCTCATGGTCCCCATCTGGTTTCACATGTAGGCTCCTTATTAAGTCTGTCCTATATCTTTTTGGAAGAACCAGCTGTCCGTGACCCTTGGATCTAGCTCCAGTCTTCCTATACATCAACTTGTTTTTCATGTAAAAATCTCCCTTGCCTGGAGTTGTATGACAAGTTGACAATTTTCTGAAACAAGGCTTGAGTGTTTTATCCCCAGCCTGTGCCTTCCTCATCTCTTCTGGAGTGGTATCTAACATAATATCCTCCTCCTGTCTTGAGGTCGACCTGACCTGAAGGGTTGCCATATACACAGGTTTCCTTCTGCAACGGTCAGTGTCATGATTGTCCATCTGACAATTCTTACACCACCTTTTTCCTTGGTTGAAAGATTTTCTTTCATTATATTTCCTTTCATCGAATTGTGGGAATTTATTTTTATTGTCATACCGTGGCCTATCAAATTGGTGCTTACCTTTATTTTGATCCCTAGGATCAAATTGATTAAAGTTCTGTGATGCCCTAAAGTTGTCCACCTGTTTCTTTTTATTACCTGTTACATCTGCTTGAGCTGCTTGATACCTTTCAGCAACATTTAGCAACTCACCCAGCCTCTCTGCACCTTGTTCCATGAGAAACTTTCTCAGGTCTGGAGCCATGGACTCTCTTAGTTGCTCTATAAGGACCATTTCCTTAAGATCTTGGGTTTTCCCCAGAGAAGTCCATTTCTCCAAGTATGTCTCGATTCGTGCAGAGAACTGGTGATAGGTTTCACCTGACAGTAGTTTAGCATTCCTAAATTTTTTCCTGTAAAACTCTGCATTCTTTTCATACCTTAACAAAAGAGCCTGCTTTAGCATGTCATAATTTTCCTGATCACCTCTGCTCATTTTTGCAAAAACTTCATAAGCTGCCCCACGAAGTCCCTGAGATAACTTTAAGCTCCACCTTTCTCTCTCTAACCCATACGTGGTGGCTAATAGTTCATACCTATTTAGGTAGCTCTCAATATCATCGTCTTTCTCAACAAAATGATCTAAATGAAAATTCATAGCTGAGGTTGAGGCTCCTTGAGTAACCGTAGCATCAGAGGCAAAGGGACTGGCACCATTTTCAGGAGCATGGCCTTGAAACTCAAACTCCCTTAGTCGTAACTCATGTTCCCTTTGTAATCTTTTATCTTCTGCTTCCCTTTCTGCAGCTAATTTCCTGTCTTCTCTTTCTTCAGTCAATCTTCTTTCTTCTGCTTCCAATTTCTTAGCCTCAGCCTCAATCTGCAACCTCTTAGTCTCAGCCTCAGCTTCAAATTGTAACTTCTTAATTCCCTTTCAGCCTCTAACTTTCTTTCGGCTTCAAACCTTCTTTCTTCACGTTCAATAAATTTGTCACATTCCGTCGTGACATAGGCAACCATAACTTGCCCATCTAATCCTAACTCTTTTGCAGTCTGAACCGCAGCAGATCGAAATTTGGCCAGGTCCGCCATTGTCTATTATGTAAATTTATACAATGTCTAACCAACAATTCAATCTCTAATGGACAACACAGGCACCGTGAGCTCAACCTTATTTAATTCCACCCAAGGATACCTTTTAATTCTTATATTCCCTGAAGTGAATTACCCCCAATATTTTTTAATAGTTTAAAGATTCAAAATCCCAAGAGCGAGACCCCAATATATGTGGTGAAGTGGGATGTTATAAATACTTATAGGGAACTTAGTGTACTGACTGAGATCAGCTGTGAAGGTATCTATATCTATTAAGAGTAGTGTATTATAGATAACCTTACTTGCTACCACATATCTATATATCTCAGTCAGAATTATTCTGGAATAGTGTGATGCTACGTTATGTGTCTAGGGTATGAGTATGGTGAAGTGTAAGTCACAACAACAGACAGATAAACAATTTAATTTAATCCACTACTCTTGACAACACTGTGACACTCACATACATATAACACTCTACAAAGATATCTTAAAAGAGTCACTGATAAACTTTCAAATAACAATATGTATTCATTACTGGCATGAATGAATATGTGTCCTGATTCAACTACAAGGGAACCAGGAATCACAATCAATTTAAATTACAAGTTATGTACAGAATGTATTTAATATGAATATTGTAGTGACATATATTATTACAAATGTTCTATGTGTGTCAGTTGTGTAGTAGTAAAATGAGGTAATACTGGTTTTGTTTTGTTCAAGCTCTGTTGGTATTTGTCATCATGACTTCAATAGTTTGTCTTTAGGGACCAGTATTGGAGATGTTCACAGTTCCTGATTTTAAGACAAGTAAATTCCCCTCTTAATGTTAATTTTAAAAAAAGTCAGTTCAAGATGAGGGGACATAATGTTGAGCTCAGCTGGCCAAGTTAGCTTATCTGGCGTGATGGCGGCAGGAAAGGACTCCTCTGCTCGAATTCTCCTCTGGGCTCAGGAGACACCTCACTGATAGCTAAAAAGACCAAGGAGCATGCTGTCCGACTCTGGATTCAGCAAAGCTCTGACCAGGTGCTGCTCAGTACCATCAAGACCACTGTCCCTGAAATCAAGAAGGATGTACCTTCTACTTCATAACTAATTTATATTTTCTTTTTACACTGATCACAATACATCACAAACATTGCGTTCAGAGCGTTAGGCCAACAGTCAGCTTCATCTGAAATACTTTATTCCAGTATTACCCTTCCTAATGGTTACTACGCCTCTGCACTTCCAGCATTATTTCTTTCCAGTCAATCATCCAGGTGTCAGTGCACCACTTGGCCATTCCATGCCGTCCTACTTCTCTCCGACACCCTCTGTCCAGGCTGGAGCACCACAGGCTTTACCTCACGTTGGCCACTGAACTACACATACACACACAGGCACAAATCAACAATTCACATTCAATTTTCATTAAAAGATATTGAATGGCTCAAGCCCACCACAATTCATACGAATAACACAGATACGTTGATTAGCAATGAATTCTGGCACAAACTGGCACAAATTTCCATCTGCCTATGTTCCAGGCTTTTATTGAGCAAAATATATGCTGGCTTCAACGCACTGATGCTTTATCAAGCTATTTTAAACAAGTGGTTTCGAACTAACGCTCCCAAGTGTGTATATCAGCGAGTCTGACCAATGAGCCCCGTTTCGACAAGTGTTTGAAAAAATGTTACCTTTCCCCGTTTCCCCTAACAACCAAGATAGTATTTATAGCCCGACCAATCGTGGTTAGGCTTTCATTTGTTGCGCTCCAATCAATTTGGAGTTTACATGGTAGGCTATTTCTGTAACGTAAATTTTTTTCAAACACGTTAAAAAAAAAATCTTATGAGCAGAAATGATTTTATGCTGTCAGGCACCCCCAATATTTTATTTTGGGTATAATTTATTAATTCCTGGACTATTTGCGTAACGTTTTACATATTATTTGTCAGCAAGCCCTAAGGAACCCAAAAATACTAATTTAAAGGAGCTACGTGGCTGCGTTCAAAATATGCAATTTCTTTTACCTTCTGTTTCGAAGATGTTCTGTCTGGGTACTGTTATGTTCTCAACCGTAAACCCATCTAATGTTATCTTTTCTAATAAGAGTTTTTTATGATTTATAAACCTAACTCTGGGAAAGGGTAGTGTATTTTATCACTGTCCGTCTGAAAAAAAATTAGTGCATGTAGACTTACACGCGTGATGGCAGCATTTGCGTATCGCGCGAAGCGTGTTTAGTGTTCGGCTTTCTGCCTCTCCCTTCTCGCTATCCTTTTGTCCATCTGTTCGTTCGTTTTGGTAACGTAATGTAGAAAAAGACATGAATGGAATTTAAAATTTAGGTCATTACGCAGTCTGCCTCTTAATGTTTTTCCAAGAAATACAGCACACGTTTCATTGAAGAAAGCGGGTATAATACAGTAAGCTTTTACTATCAACGTGAAAGCGTTACAATTTGCAGACGAAGCAGAAAACAAGGGGGATTTCGAGTACATTCCTTGTGACAGCACTGTCATTTTACCATTGCTCTTCTCTTTATTAATTTTATTTGTTAGGCTTCATATTTACCTAATAATTTATATATGTGGATTAGAATATTTCATGACAAGCAGGTCTGCTGGATTCTTGTGCAGCCGAACTCTGCAAAAACCTTGATTGAGTTTTTTCAATGTCTGAATGTAAGCTTGCGAAATGATTGTCTCTCCTCTTGGCATAACGTCCACAAGAATCACAACTTCAATGTCCCAAAAGACAGTGATCATGACCTTTCCAGCTGAAGGAATTGTCTTGAATTTCTTTCTTCTTGGTGATTGCGGATGATGCCACTCCATTGACTGTCTTTTTGTCTCAGGTTCAAAATGATGTGCCCAGATTTCGTCACCTGTACCGATCTTAGCCAAAAAGTTCTCTCCATCAGCATTGAAACGCTCCAACAATTCAGAAGAAATTGCTTTCCTTTGCAATCGGTGGTCATTTGTGAGACATCGAGGAACCCATCTTGCGCAAAGCTTAGAAAATCCGAGAGTTTTTATAACTGCATTTGCACTACCAATGCTGACTGTCAGCTGTAAGGCCAATTGTTGAGTAGTGATTCGCCTATCAGTAAGAATAATGCCCTCAGCGCATTTGAACATTTCTGCGTTGGTGGCGGTGGCAGGACGTCCACAGCGAGGCCGATCAAGCAGCTCCGTATCTCCACATCCTGATTCTTTGATTCTCTGAACCCAGCGACTGCCTGTACTCCTGTTGACTGCAAACCTTCCATACACATCACATAGACGCTTGTGAATGGTCACAACAGTTTTCTTCTCTCCCACGAGAAATGCTATCACAATTCGCTGCTTATAACGCAAGTTGCTAACATGCTCCATTTCAACGGTTTAGGGCAGCCGTATTATTTAGCCGATTGTAGTGCAAATTAGTGCACACAATTGGCACATGCAATATTTAAAGTGTGCGAAATTTCATGCTTCTATCTTTATTATTAGCTGAGAAAAACTATGTGGTGCATTACTTTCTGAACGCCCCTCGTAGAAAGAGACAGCTAATAAAAATGGATAACATAATGGCAATTTTTAGACAACCGCAAAGACGACAGCGGGAATAAACTGAAAGGAATTGTTAAGAATAAAATAATTATTATAAATATACAGGAGCGAGAAATACTTAACGTTTCAATCACCACATACCAAAGCAAGACACGGCATTAGCAGCTGAACTAGAATACAATTACTTACTTAGTCGTTCCTCTTCTACCGTGAGGTGTAGAGGTTTGGAAGAGAGAGCGCCAGACTATCCTATCGGCTGTCTTCCTCCTGGCCTGGTTCCATTCTAGTCCTCGGTCCTTCAGAGATTGTCTAATGTTGCCCTCCCAGCGGACTCTGGGTCGTCCTTGAGGTCTGGATCCCTGGCTCTTAGTTTTCCATCCTTGTCGTGTTAGCCGGTCTTCTCCCATTCTGTAGACATGGCCAAACCATCTTAGTTGGGACTGTTCCACTTGCGTCTGCAGGGGTTTGGTGTTTAGGCCTTGACGTATCGTCTGGTTGAGGACCATGTCTCTTCTTGTTACTTCAACCACCTTTCTCAGGTACCTCATTTCTGAGGTTTACTAGAATACACGCAGACATAAACTGCTGGAAGCTTGTGGAAAATTCACTAACTTGCTAAGAATTTGAAAAGAAAGGAATGAGATCCAAGTACAGATGATGAATATATTTTTATATATAGTTTATATTTTCTGCAAATCTTTTGTTAGAGGAAAGACTGAGTATGCAAAATGATTGTACAATAAGAAGATAGAGTTGGACAGGACATATGACCTATAATGATGTATAAAAGCAGGATCAACATTGGTAGCTTTAGCAGTATTCAATCTGGAATTCTTCTTCTTCTTTGATCCTTAACCACCAACCGTCAAAGCAGTCAGTGGCCATCACGCCTAGTGGCGTCTTGTAGGGCAACAACAAATTGATTCCACTGTGCTCGGTCGGCGGCCATCCTTCGTAAAGTGCCCCAACTCTGGTTCATTCCCTGCATCTCAGCCTCCACAGTCCTCCGCCAGGTTGTTTTTGGTCGGCCTCTCTTTCGTTTTCCTCAATCTGGAATTACGGAGAGGTAAATGAAAATAAAGTGGAGAGATGTATACTTGTAAGGAGTTTCCCAGAAAAGTCAAGATGAGAGATTGTGCAAATCTGAAGTATGGGATGGCAGGTGGACACTTGTAAGGAGTTTCCCAGAAAAGTCAAGATGAGAGATTGTGCAAATCTGAAGTATGGGATGGCAGGTGGACACTTGTAAGGAGTTTCCCAGAAAAGTCGAGATGAGAGATAGTGCTTATTTGAAGTAAGGGATGGCACAGGACAAATAAGTATTTAACTTCACAGGTCCAGGGGCTAGCTGTAGAAAGAAAGCTGTGATTTTTCGCTACTAATAGGTCATTCGCCTGTACTAGTCAAAGGACAAAGAAATTCCAACGTTACCGCCACAAATCCTTCGTCAGTGGCCAAAAAAAAAAAAAACAGAAGAGAAAGAATATGAGAATGTACAGTACCTCTACAAGCATGAGATGAATATAAATGTATTAAATACATGTAATAATATATACTGCACAGTACTCTCTACAAGCATGAGATGAATATTTTTTTTTTCCTTAAACAGCGGCACTTGGGCTTTCAGCCCTTCGGCCCAATGACATGTCATTGCGAGACTGGGGAACCTGAGGACTTTCCTTCCAACCCGGTCAGGAGCTTCGCTCCTTCCCATCCACAGAGGGTTTATCACAGGAGCCGTTCAGGCTATTCAGTCAAATTTCCGGCCGTAAACATTTCTTCAAACGCTGACGCCCGGGTTTGAACCATGAACACCTGGTCGCCAGTACAACGCCGAAGCCATTACACCAGCGCGGCTCCCAATGAGATGAATATAAATGTATTATATACATTTAATAATATATACTGTACAGTACTCTCTACAAGCATGAGATGAATATAAATGTATTATACATTTAATAATATATACTGTACAGTACTCTCTACAAGCATGAGATGAATATAAATGTGTTATATACATTTAATAATATGTACTGTACAGTACTCTCTACAAGCATGAGATGAATATAAATGTATTATATACATTTAATAATATATGCTGCACAGTACTCTCTACAAGCATGAGATGAATATAAATGTATTATATACATTTAATAATAAATACTGTACAGTACTCTCTACAAGCATGAGATGAATATAAATGTATTATATACATTTAATAATATATACTGTACAGTACTCTCTACAAGCATGAGATGAATATAAATGTATTATATACATTTAATAATATATACTGTACAGTACTCTCTACAAGCATGAGATGAATATAAATGTATTATATACATTTAATAATATATACTGACAATAAGCATCAAATTCATCTTCCTTTTTCTTTTCGATCCACATGGAGCATGGAAGTCATTACTGCCTTTGGCCCCTTTGCAGGAAGCCTTCACAAAGCAGTCACAGGTTCTTGCAGCCGTGGTTTCTGTGACAATTTGTTTTAAATGGTGAGGTGGCCAGCTGTGACGGTATTGCCTCCCCTGCTTGGTAAGGAGTTTCCCAGAAAAGTCAAGATGAGAGATTGTGCAAATCTGAAGTATGGGATGGCAGGTGGACACTTGTAAGGAGTTTCCCAGAAAAGTCAAGATGGCCCGATAAGGGTGGATTTAGGCTGACTATTGGCCACTAAGATGATAGACCACAAATCCGGCCACTATGGACGTTACAGGTATCAGTCCGAAGTCGTTGATAATCAGCAGCCCAGTAGAGTACCACCCCTATAGACACCAGGGATATAATAGGTTGAAGTGTGAGGTGTCTTGTCTGGTCTGTTGTTGCTTGCTGTGAGTGTGAGTGATGTGGGTTCACAAGTTCACAAACATATGTGGTATGACATGGAAAGTCATGTAAGGTGTGAACTGCTATTGACGTTTTTCCATCGTTTATTTTTGACGCCACAAGACAGGTAACTGTACATCCATTTCACAATAAACCATAGTCATGACAGTTCACGAAATTCAGCTTAAGTTATGTTCATCAATGCATCTGGCATATACTCAAAAAATGATATGGCGCCAAGGGGATTATACTGTTGGCTCCAATATTACAAAAGTGCATCAATACTCCTCTCACTGATCAGATGTGCTAAATGAGTCTAATCATAAGTCACACGAGGTTGGTGTTCCAGGAGTATAGGTCAAGCTGACTTTTACAAGCATTCCTAAGTCTAACCTCGACGTAGGTGCAATCGCTGACATAGCGACGTTCGTAGAACAAAGAACTGTCCTTCGGGCTAAGTTTGACCCGTGTACATATTAATCTCAGGTATGAAGATACCTGGGGCGTGACTTCTAGTAGAAGAACCTCTCTTTCTGTAATTCGTAAGTGAGCAGAGATCGACCATTGTCAACATAAAGTTAGTTTACAGATTTGAAACATAAATGAGGTATTACCTTGCTTTGAAATCAACACCACAAAACACACGCCTCCAGGCGTTTTGAATCATCAAGGGAAGGACCTTGTAAGCTAAACTAACTCACAATAGGACTCCTAATTCCCTATCAAAGAATCACAGAGACGCAAGAAGCGTCCTCTCTGCTTCACAACTTTCATAGACTCCCCGACAGGAAAGCTTCTCAAGCACACCTAACGTCCGGACATGCGCAGAACGCATACACCTGAGTAAGAATCAAAACGAGACGATGTAGGGAACATTCCAGATAAAGATTTGTAATAAATCGTGCCTTATATGGACAGAAATAAAAACCTCAACACTGGTTTCAATCATTCCAAGAAACAGTTGACCGATACTACCATATAAGGAGAATGATCACACATCGTTCAAAAAATGGACCGACGCGTCCCGTCACAAGAGAAGGTAACCATCATTGAAAATGGTAATCACAGTCAAACAAGGGTTATCTAGCTTTGACCGAAAAAAAATTAAAGTGTACAATTCAGACAAGCTAATTATACAATGTCCTCGGACAAAATTCTGTGCGTAACAGATTACCGCACCCCCCCGCCCCCCCCCCCCCCCCCGCCCCCCCCACCCCCCTGGAAAAAAAATGAAACTTTTTTTTTAAATCCTAGAGCCAGAAAAAACAGGCTCCTAACGCACGTATGATGCGCGGATATAATGCCCAATATGAGGCTAGCTCGACGCATGGAGCGAAACTGAGATTATATCTCAGATCCTTAGAGAAAATATTTCCCTAAGTGTACACGTATATTCCAGGGAGGTGCCACCAACATACGCCACAGTGATGGCAACTTCATAATGCAAGCCAAATCATACTCATACAAATCTATGAAATTAAATATATTATCATAGTATTACACAATGAAGTGTTGTGCAAACAGCGGTGTCATATACTAATATACCGTACTATAGAATTACACATCTTAAAACAAAAAGTACATTATACAATGCATTACTAATCAATACTAATAAATCAGCTGTTCCTCGTAGACATGGATATAATCGTTCCTAGAAGATGTGGACATAATCCGCTTCAAATTAGGTTAGGACTTGATATACTTCATGGTTCCACAATGTACATAATCTCGCAGACGTCAATAATGTGCTGCGAAAATATCAATAACACAAATCTTTATGACAAATGTTAAATCTCTTAATACAGTAAGCAAAATACAATATATAAATGTGGCCATGCGAACTTCTGGCCCATATATTGCTAACTAAGCCTTCTTCCGTTATGATCAAATCGGTAACAGAAAAAAGGAAAACTATATGGTACAATGTTATAAATTCCCAAAAAGTGAGAACATATGTGCTGATAAGTCATTATAGTAGTGGACTGTATATCAGGAAATATATACGACAGAAGAATTAAGTGGAATCGTGTGGGCATCTGGACAGAATGTCTGCCATTACATTATCCGAACCACGGATAGCTCGCACCGTAAAATGAAATGGTTGAAGAGCTATGGCATATCGAGTGGACCTCGAGCTCTTCAAGTTTTTGCTCTGAATATCAGTAAGAGCTTTCTGGTCGGTTTCCACAATGAAATGTGCGCCTAGAAGGAATCTTTGCAACTTGAGAATTGACCATACCATAGCCAATAATTCACGGTCTAAAACCGAGTAATTCCTTTCTGCAGCATTTAATTTCCTAGAGGTATACATCACCGGATGCAGAGTATCAGAATACTCCTGCATAAGTGCTGTCCCAATCCCATTAGACGAGGCGTCACTTCGAAGAACAAAAGTCTTCTCAATAGTAGGTAACCTAAGGATAGGTGGAGATGAAAATAGAGTTTTAATCTGGTCCAATGAGGATTGACATTCTTGAGACCAGCGGATCAGATTAGGCGATCCTTTCTTCAGTAAAGTAGAAAGCGGTGCCATAATGGAGGACAGATTCGGAATGAATCGTCCGTAAAATTGTATCAAACCTAAGAGACTCCGTACTTGTTTCTTCGTCTTACGGACAGAAATGTTTAGTATTTTTGAAACATTGTGGTTCTCTGTCTTTAAAAGACCATGACCAACACGATGACCCAGGAAAGAAATCTCGCTAAATCCTATAAAGGCTTTAGATGGTTTTGCAGTTAAATTATACTCGCGAAGAGTAGACAGCAATTCGTATAAACCCAGATAATGATCTTCCCAGGAATCACTGAACAGACAGATATCGTCTAAGTATGCTATGACATCAGTACGATATGAAAGAACTCGACGCATCATGCGTACGAATGTAGCAGGGACGTTCATAAGGCCGAAAGGCATGAAATTCCATTGAAATAAACCCCTAGGTGTAGAAAAAGCGGTAAGAGGTTTGGCACGTTCAGTTAAAGGAACTTGCCAATAACCTTTAGACAAGTCTAGTTTGGTAAAGAATCTAGAATTAGAAAGTTTGTTTAGTAGCTCTTCTAGTGAAGGCATAGGTTCAGCATCAAAATTCGTAACTTGGTTCAATTTGCGATAACACAGGCTAACAAAAATTTTTTTTTTTCTTTCTCTAACATTTCTATGTTTTTCTGGTCAATTTTAATGCGCTGTTTTTAAATCTGCAAACCGTTTTTCTCTATCAGGTCGGGATCTCTAGAAATATGCAATTGAAGTTTTTTAACAACCCATACAGTATTACAACATCATTCGTACAAGAAGTATAACATTTATGTAGGCTTGAATTTCTTTGCAGTCGACTTTCGTCGGTGAATGGCATGTGGTACATCGCGATGAAGCATCCAACAATAATCGGCAAGTATGGTCACACTCCACCGTCCTTGATAACGTGACTCCATTACGGCAATAGCTTGATGGAATCGTTCTCCATGTTCATTGCTGATTTCGCCAAGGTTGTCAGGGGAAAAGTCAAGATGCGAATCGAGCAAATGGATTTTGAGGGACATGTTACAGCCCATATTTTTGTATGCATCTATGCACTGCTTAACAATATGCACATAGTCGACAGATATGTGATTTCCCAGAAAGTTATCGACGATCGATTTGAATGCCATCCATGCGCGAAGTTCACTACCATGTAACAAGTTCTCGAATTGTTTGTCTACAATAACTTTCCTAATCTGAGGTCCTACAAAGATACCTTCCTTTATCTTTGCATCGCTAACTTGCGGAAACTTTTCTCGAAGATAAGTGAAAGCTTTGCTCGTTTTATCCAAAATTTTAAGAAATTCTTCATGAGCCCCAACTTTATATGTAATGGTGGTAAAATGATGCTGTCTTTGTTAACTAATGACTCGTGTATTACATTTTTATGCCCGAGCTGCATACGATCCCTGATAGGCCACACCTTTCTTGCATAATGTTCCTGTCTGTTGCGGCTGTCCCATTCACATAGGAAGCAACAAAATTTAGTATACCCAGTCTGCATGCCTGTGAGAATTGCAATGACCTTTAGGTCTCCACAAATCCGCCATTGGTAGTCATTGTACTTTATTTTTGCCAAAAGTATAGCCATATTGTCATAAGTTTCTTTCATATGAACAGAGTAGGCGACTGGAATTGATGAAAATAAATTTCCGTTATGCAATAACACGGCTTTTAGACTAGTCTTGGAAAAGTCGATGAAAAGTCGCCATTCGTTGACTATGTACTCATGACCGAGGAGCACCATTAGACTGTTTACATCTTTGCAATAGCAAATGTCATCATCCATCTCAAAGTATTGAACAAGTTCTCTGTGTCTATGACGAAATGTAGATATCAGAGTATTGGGCACTAAAAGATTCCATTCTTTGAGTTGCGAACCAAGTAATTCCGCTTGTCCTTTGGTAAGAGCGAGATCACGTATTAGATCTGAAAGTTCTGAATGGTTAATTAAGTGAACACTATCATTCACCGGTATATAATCCGAGTCAGAATTAGTTTCTAAAGCAGGTAAACTATCACTTTCTGATGGTTCATTCATGTCCAACGGATATTGTTCTGGTGGAACTGGGATCGGACACGTGATTGGATCATGAGGCACTGGTTTCGAAACCGATTCAATATTTGGATAAACCACAGACTTTCTAGTTTTAAAAGTAAAACCATGGATATTTGTCAAGCAGAAGTAACAATCAGTAGCGTGATTTGTCGGTTCACGCCATATTACTGGCACACCAAAAGGCATCGACTTATGCTTCGGCGATTTTCGTAACCAACCTGCCAATGTATTTGCACAAGTCGAACAAACTGCATTTGGCTTCCAAGATTTATTTGCATCATCAACTTTCGAATCGAAATAAAGTTCATATGCTTTCTTTAGTAATGGGGTAAAGTTTTTCTGGTGAACACGATCGGTAAAATATCCACACACGTAACAGAACAGATCAGCCGAATTTCTACAACTTCTAGAAGCCATATTTCGGTCAGAATTATTTCAAAATACAGTAACTATTTGAAAAATAGCGTAACATATGTCATGCATCTTTTTGCAGTATAAAAAGTAGAATTATTTTGCATTTTATTAATTTTTAATAATTTATATAGTAAAAATGAAACGGAGCAAATAACGGTTTCCAAAAATATATTTATTCACAAATATCTTAAGAACCTGATGTGATAGAGATAAACGGATTTCAGATTTGAAATCAGCGCAAGAAACTGACCTAAGAACACTTATTCTTATATAAGAAAGAAAAATGTTGTTTGTCAGTGTAATCAACGCAAATGCGAATGTTATTGTCTTTCTTTCGAACAATCACCATAGGCGAAGAGTATGCTGAAGTGGATGGTTCGATTATTTCTAATCATATCATCTCATCCAATTCTTTCTCGACTTGTGACTGAAAATGGATAGGTATTGGATAGGGTCTGACTCTGATAGGATTATGGTCAGTAAGTACTATGTCATGTTCGATGACATGTGTGTGTCCCGGGATGTCTGTAAGGACATCCTGAAATGTTTGCAACATCGAATAGACTTGTCGATGTTCCTCAGTGGAAAGATTAGGAGAAACGGTAACGTTTTTCCAAGATTCCGTAGAATGAAGTGGGATAACAGGAAGAGGGAGATTGACATCAGAAAAAGTAGTTTCCTGATCCTGTATAACTGACAGGGATGAGTAATGACCATGAGGTACCGGAGAATCGTCCGTCGCCTGGAAAATAGGCTGCAAATAGTCAGGTCGTTCATGAAATTCCGAGAGCATATTTATGTGGAAAGATTTATACTTTCCATCAATATCGACAACATAGTCGACGTCGGAAATTTTAGAGACTATTGCATACGGACCTTTCCATGCAATAAGAAGTCTGTTCTCCCTTGAAGGAAGTAGGACGAGTGCTTTGTCACCTGGACAAAGTTGTCGTAGACATCTGTTCTTATTTGCAAAAAGCCTTGCTTTTTCTTTAGCAAATTCGGATGAAGAAGTTGCTAGTTTGCATGCCTCGATGATCTTTTGCCTAAGAGCAATGACATACTCATAAGACGACTGAGTGTCATCGCTAATATTATCGGCAGTGATAAGATCGTGAAGTAAAGACATAGGGCCGCGCGGTCGCGCGCCAAAGACAAGTTCAAAAGGAGAAAATCATGTGTGTTCATCTGGGACCTCTCTATAAACAAAGAGAGCCGCGGGTAAAACCCTGTCCCAATCCTGAGGATGATCCTCAGTTATCTTCCCAAGTAAAGTCTTGAGTGTTCTATTCAAACGCTCAACTAACCCATTAGACATTGGGTGATAGATACTGCTGAGAGACCTTTTAATATGTAAGATAGACATGACCTGTGACATAGTGTCAGATATAAGTTGAGTGCCATGGTCTGACAATATTTCTCTGGGGAATCCCAAGCGAGAAATATCAGCCAAAGAGCGTCTGCGATATCGGCAGTGGAGATGCTCTTAAAAGGTATAGCCTCTGGCCAACGTGTGCACATATCGACACATGTAAGGATAATATGATGTCCTCTGGCCGACTTGATCCTAAAAGGACCGATAATATCTATTGCCATTTTCTGAAACGGCCGAATAGGAATGTCAGCAGCCTGGATAGGCGCAATATGTCGTGGTCCTTTAGATTTGACCTCCTTACATACTTTGCAAGATCGACAGAAAATACGTATGTCCTTGCTCACAAATGGCCAAAAGAAAGCCGCAAGAACCCTCGACTTTGTACGGGAAAAAAACCATATGTCCAGCACATTGTGAATCATGAGCATGTTGCAATATTTGCAATCTCATACTCTTAGGAACAAGAATTTGAGAATGTGTAGACGTAGTCGAGTCTTGTACCATACGCACAAGTACGCCGTTCTTCATAGAAATCCAAGACTTTCTATTTGTATTTTGATTCGGATCACCTTTTTTTGCTAGAATGAAGAATTTTTGTAAAGAAGGATCTTCTTCTTGCAATTTTATGAATGAGTCACGTGAAATAATGCAGTGGCTACCTTGGCTATTTACTTCATTATTACTAGGCAATGAAGTTTGGGGTGTCTCTAGAGCTTGTGCTCTTGTGACCACTGCATTGGTAGCATGCATATTTTGATCTTCCCACGCAGCTATCTGCTGTGAGGTACATTCCCTAACTCCGTGAATACGACCGATAATAAGGTCCGCAATAGGATTAGGTAGAAGACACGCGTGGACATCTCCCGTAAAGAAGGGAGTAGCAATATGTATTATGGCAGTAGGATACTTTTCCAAAGTGCCACCAAAAGTGACACATTTGATGACCTTTCCTGTAGCACAGGATGGATTTACAAGAGATTGCCTAACACCAATAGTAGTACATCCAGAATCAAACAGAACTGAGACTGGATTACTATTTACAAGATCCTTATGTAGTATAAGAGAACCTCCACCGCCATGCGCAGCAGCAGCAGGAAGAGCGGGAAGAGGATGACCACAGCTTAAAGTAGTTACGGTAGTCGGTTCGAACAAAGTACTGCATTGGGGACATTTAGTTGCCCTACTAAAGTCAAAGGCAGAACATGTGATAGCATTAGAGTTTTTATCATCATCACCTTGTTTACATGCTCCCTGAGACTCCTGCTGTACAGAGTTTGCCTGTTGATATCTCTTTATTTTATGTTGCGATCTACAGCGACCATTATTGCCTCTGCAATTATCATTAAACTCCCTACTGTAATTGTTATCCTGGTTTGAATTCCAGTTTCCATAACTGTCATTACCATTTCTATACTGTTGAGAACCTCTATTATATTGGTTTTGAAGTCTCCGCGAAAAATAGTTTCCTCTATACTGACTACCTTTGCGAAAATGTCTAAAATTATTGGGAGTAGTATACCGTGGAGTATCAGCTTGTCTCTAGTTCTGCGAAGAAGAATCACCCTGAAATTGATTGCTATGATTCTGAGCATAATTACGGTTACTCTTCTTATTAAAATTTTGTTGGCTACCCTGAAATTTACGTATGAAATTTGGGCCATAAGGTGCTGCCGAAGCAACTGGCAGACCTTCTTTTACTTTAGAGTTGCTAATGGTTACGTGAGGATGCGCAGTGACATACTGGCAACAGTGTTCTTCCTTTTCTTTTATGTTTTTAGGCTTACGCTCATGAAGAAAAGAAAGAAAAGATTCATTGACAGAAGACATAACCTTGTCTCTAAGTAGTAAGTCCATAAGTGCTTCATATGTATGTTCTGTCTTAGACAGCTCAACCCATCGTGAAAAAGTAAGACGTATCTTTGAAATGAATTCAGAGAATTCAACTCCAGTATATGGCAACATATTTTTTAATTGAAGACAATAGCCGTCTTCGTTAAGTTGGTACTTCTTTAACAAGACTGCCCTGATAACCTCATAATTGTTCTTGTCAGGCTCATTTACCATACTTAACATACTCAAAGTATCACCTCTAAGTAAATTGGACAACTGATAAACATACAGTGATTTATCTATGTTATGTGTTTTACATGCACGTTCGAATCTATCCAGATAAAACGTTATATCGTCACTGGAAGCATTGAATGCAGGTAGTTTAATCTTAAAAGTTCTTGCATTGAACTTATCTGACACCTTATTTGCATCATTAGCATTACCAGTGTTCAACAATTTCAACTTTCTAACTCCAAAGCTAAGAGTTTTTCTTCATGCTCCATTTTTGCTTTTCTCTCATCAGCCTCTCTTTGTAACCTTCTTTCTTCAGCCTCAGCCTCTCTTTGTAACTTTTTCTCTTCAGCCTCAGCCTGTAGTCTCTTATTTTCAGCCTCTATCTCTAGTCTTTTATTTTCAGCCTCTTTTTCAAGTCTTTTATTTTCAGCATCCAATTGTAGCTGAATTTTTCTTTCCTCAGCTTCTTTGTCCAATCTTCCCTCCTCAGCTTCAGCTTCTCTTTTCTGCTTTTCCATTTCCATCTGGAATTTTCTTTCATCTGCCGGCATCTGCAGTCTCAGATTCTCAGCATCTAATCCTTTTGCTCAGATTCTCTGTCTAATCTTTTATTTTCCTCTTTTTGTCTTTTCTCCTCAGACTTTAGTGCTTTACTCCATTGAGTATTTGCATACTCTTCCAATTTATCACCAGTCTTACCAAGGGATTTCCCTTGCTCAATCAAGTACTCAAGTGTAGACATGATGTCTAATATTATGAGTCCAAAACCTGAAATAATTAATTATCTTATTTCAACCTTAATAGTAACAAGACTTAAATCAAGTACTTGTATAATCACAATGTTTACCCCAATCTCTGTGGGAAACAAGTATTTGACAAAGAACTTGTATTATCAAATGAATAATAATATCACCAGTCACTTCTTAATCATAAGGGCACTACACATCTAATAGTGCATAACCATATATTCATCAGTTATTTATCATAACTGCACTACACAGTTAATAGTGCATAAGCAAAAACCACCAGTTAGTTATGATAAGTGCACTACACAGCTAATAGTGCATAAGCAAATATTTAACAATAGTGAATGCTAACTAAGAACTATGTAAACAATAACAAAGATCCAAGACAATGTAAACAATAACAAAGATCAAAGACAACACGAAAACATTCGCAAAAGTCAACTAAATAAACAGCGAAAAATAAAATAAAAATATCACAAAGAATGTGATGACAAATGCGAAAAGGTAAACAACAAATGACGTCACAGTGTATAAACGAAAATGGTGTATAAAACTAAATAATAGGAAAGAGGAGACCTACAAAATACAAACAAATCACAACAAAACTAAAGAACAGAAAAATAACGAAAACAACACTAACACATGTCGTCACAACTAAACGTAAATAGCAATAAATATTGCTAACAATATCCAATTAAGGAAATTGCTCTATTCCTAACGACACGCTCTTAATAGATACCTCTATGACGTGGTATTATCTATGAGAGTCACCTACCCAACCGACCCGCTGAAATATAAACATATAAATATAACAAATAACATATAACATGTAACAAAAAACAGCAAGAATGTGAAAAAATACAGAAGGCTCAGTTAGAGTATAAGGGCACAGTTCACAAACAAAACAGGCCACTTAACTTCTATATGTCCAAACGTCAGCACGGTGCAGAACAGGTGATGGTCAGCATTCTAAGGATGGTGATCCAACGTTGATCGACCTCTGAACTTGCTTCCATAAACAGTAATGACGCAGGAAAACGAGCTTCTGATTCAGGAATGAAGTTTCGGAACTTGTCACAGCAAAACGCTTCACTCGGCACTTGACCTTCTAAATTGATTCAAACGGCACTTGACCTTCTGAATGCAGCAACGCCGGGTACTTTCAAAATATTGCATGAAGATGTAGAATCTTGACCTTCTGAATGCAGCAACGCCGGGTACTTTCAAAATATTGCATGAAGATGTAGAATCTTGACCTTCTGAATGCAGCAACGCCGGGTACTTTCGAAATATTGCATGAAGATGTAGAATCTTGAAGGTAGTGCAGTTCAAACTTGATTGATTTTAGCTGTATGGGTTTGTTGACCCCCGTGAGTGCTGGTACCAGACGAACCAGTTATTGGCCACCACGATGATAAGGGTGGATTTAGGCTGACTACTGGCCACTAAGATGATAGACCACAAATCCGGCCACTATGGACGTTACAGGTATCAGTCCGAAGTCGTTGATAATCAGCAGCTCAGTAGAGTACCACCCCTATAGACACCAGGGTTATAATAGGTTGAAGTGTGAGGTGTCTTGTCTGGTCTGTTGTTGCTTGCTGTGAGTGTGAGTGATGTGGGTTCACAAGTTCACAAACATATGTGGTATGACATGGAAAGTCATGTAAGGTGTGAACTGCTATTGACGTTTTTCCATCGTTTATTTTTGACGCCACAAGACAGGTAACTGTACATCCATTTCACAATAAACCATAGTCATGACAGTTCACGAAATTCAGCATAAGTTATGTTCATCAATGCATCTGGCATATACTCAAAAAATGATATGGCGCCAAGGGGATTATACTGTTGGCTCCAATATTACAAAAGTGCATCAATACTCCTCTCACTGATCAGATGTGCTAAATGAGTCTAATCATAAGTCGCACGAGGATGGTGTTCCAGGAGTATAGGTCAAGCTGACTTTTACAAGCATTCCTAAGTCTAACCTCGACGTAGGTGCAATCGCTGACATAGCGACGTTCATAGAACAAAGAACTGTCCTTCGGGCTAAGTATGACCCGTGTACATATTAATCTCAGGTATGAAGATACCTGGGGCGTGACTTCTAGTAGAAGAACCTCTCTTTCTGTAATTCGTAAGTGAGCAGAGATCGACCATTGTCAACATAAAGTTAGATTACAGATTTGAAACATAAATGAGGTATTTCCTTGCTTCGAAATCAACACCACAAAACACACGCCTCCAGGCGTTTTGAATCATCAAGGGAAGGACCTTGTAAGCTAAACTAACTCACAATAGGACTCCTAATTCCCTATCAAAGAATCACAGAGACGCAAGAAGCGTCCTCTCTGCTTCACAACTTTCATAGACTCCCCGACAGGAAAGCTTCTCAAGCACACCTAACGTCCGGACATGCGCAGAACGCATACACCTGAGTAAGAATCAAAACGAGACGATGTAGGGAACATTCCAGATAAAGATTTGTAATAAATCGCGCCTTATATGGACATAAATAAAAACCTCAACACTGGTTTCAATCATTCCAAGAAACAGTTGACCGATACTACCATACAAGGAGAATGATCACAAATCGTTCAAAAAATGGACCGACGCGTCCCGTCACAAGAGAAGGTAACCATCATTGAAAATGGTAATCACAGTCAAACAAGGGTTATCTAGCTTTGACCGAAAAAAATTAAAGTGTACAATTCAGACAAGCTAATTATGCAATGTCTTCTGAAAAAATTATGTGCGTAACTTGGCCCAAAACTCAAGAGTATCTAATATGGGCTTCAAAGGTAACTACCTTTGCATAAGATCATTCTTGGCATATATGTAAATAGAAGAAACAAAACGCTTCTATCTCCAGGGAGTCTTCACAAGATATTCAGAATAAGCGAGAGCAATCCTGCTTTGGCTGAGTATGTTAACTCTGTAATTCTGCCAACGCTTTTGTGAAGGATTTAAGCACTTATTACTTTCAGCTCGTTTAAGCCCCCACCAGTGATTTACCCAGTGGAATTCTATTATTCTAGTATAGCTCTGTTTAGAGTGTGTATAGTAATTTGACTGAGACAAACATGCAGTAACTTTAAAATGATTAAGAAAACTAAGTTGAACCACGTGGGGAGCCAGCGGGAAAATACTTAGTAAAGTTTACCAGCAGGGCATACGACCACACCTGGAATATGGGTCAGCTGCGTGGTGTCCAGCATCAAACACCACATTACAAGAGCTAGATAAGGTGCAAAACCAGGCGCTTAGGGTCATCACGGGGGCAATGAAATCAACGCCTATAGTGGAGATGGAGAAAATGGGAAGGATACAAGCACTGAGAGAACGCAGAGACACGAAAGTGCTAACACAGGCAAAAAAGTTCCTCTGTTTGCCGCGCCATCCAATGAAGGACAGATTCCAAAACCTAGCAATGGGATGATTGAAAAGAAGCAGCTTTATCCACCAGGTCAAACGATTTCGTAGACAAACCTCAGACCTGCCTAGAGTTGACAGAACAAACCCCTTGGAGAGAGGAGCCTGGACTACCAGTACACATCCAGACAAAAGTGTAAGGAATATTCGACAGGGATGAACAGAACAGCGTGCAACGTAGGACATTCACTCTCAGTTTCCTGGATGATGAATACCCACAGGACCTCTGAGTCCGAGTACACACGGATGGGTCAGCACAGAATGCAGTAAAAAATGGAGGAGCAGGAGTGTACATAGAATACCCAAACAACACTAGGGATACGGTCAGAGTACCAACGGGAAAATTCTGTAACAACTACGATGCAGAAATCCAGGCAATCAAAGTGGCAACTGAGAAACTGTTGAACACCAATCTCGGTCCACAGCCTGTAGTATTCCTGACAGATGCAAGATCAGCACTCCAAGCACTTCATTCCAGAAAATTGCCAGGTATACAAGCCCTACTTTCTGAACTGTGCAACCAGTGCAGGGTCGCCATGCAGTGGATACAGTCTCTTTGTAAAATACCAGGAAACAAGAGAGCGGACCGACTGGCTAAATAAGGTGCTGCAGACGAGCAACCGGATGTACCAGTTACGAACCATCAGAAGAAAAGATGATCAAATCATTCAGAAAGCCACCAACACAAACACACGATGACTACCAAGCTATGAACAGATCATAACGAATTCTTATTCTGCGCCTAAGAACAGGATACAACCGACTCCGCTGCCACATGTATACAAAATTCAAGATTGGCAATTCAGCCATGTGTACATGTGGACATGCACCCCAGACTGCGGAGCACGTACTTCAAGATTGCCCCGAATATGATATATTGAGGCAAACCCACTTGCCCAGAGAAACAACACTGGAAGCAAAACTATACGGACTTCTGTATGAACTACAAAAGACAGTGAAGTTTATACAAGAAACAACATTGCAGATATAGACAATATATTTCAAGCGAACGAAAGAAGAAGAAAACATGATTAAATTGAAGTTAAATTTGTAACATTACAAATAACCAAATTTAATAATCACTTTAGGTTTTGACAGTTGGAAAATAATTTGAATAGTTATGGATCAAGAAAAGTTATCATCACAGTCTTTAGGGAATGTGGGATGTTACAAGAAGTTCAAATGGCAGCATATATTTGAACTTAGCAGCCAATGACGGTTCTGCTCCTTCTTATGGGTTGGTTCTTTTCACTCTGCTCACGCTCGTCCTGGTAAGGTTGTCTGAGGTAGCTCGTTTCCAAGAAATATCAAGGAGAGTCTACCACGTGGGTCCTTCGTCTTAAAGCTTAGGCCACCGTTCCCTTCTTGTTCCAGAGATAGTACTTTCTGCTGGTACCACCAATAAGCCAATCCTGACTAACATACTTTTTTTCTCAGATGAATAACAGAGACTTTAATCGGCCTCTTACACGCGTCTGGGGTGTCGTTAATTTAATAAGTTCCCTCTCTGATTTCGTGTGTGGTCCTTCAGTTACCTCAGTCCCGGTTTCCATATTTAAAATGTTAGAGATTTCCTGGGCTATATTGTAAGTCCTGATAAATACTCCAATAAAAGGTGTCCGGTATTTTAAGAAGGAGTTCTGAATTCTAATTCTTCTCTGTAGCAGTCTGGTGTCTTATCGAACGATTTCTCAAGTGAAATAGCTTGAGAAAATGATCAAATTATATTCCCTGCCTTCCCCCGCCTTCGTTTGTTATGAGCTATCAAAAAACTCCAATCATATTCAAACAGGCGGGTTATGGGGTAATTTCAAAATATTCCGACATCGGATAATTTTTGAACGTAAGGCAGAGGTCAACTCTCCCATAAATGGTAATAAGATATCCGATGCCCTTGTGTACAAACTTACAGACAGATCGGTAAACTCATACAACAGCGTGTTCAAAATGTAACCATCTTTGCTTTATCAGAAAGTACTCTTGTCATAACAAGTAGAACAGGAAACGCTTATGTCATATGTGTACGACATATATATATATATATATATATATATATATATATATATATATATATATATATATATATATATATATATATATATATATATATATATATATATATATATATATATATAATCATGTGACGTATTCTTTGCAGAACGTTGTCTCCATTATAGCTGCTCTGAACGCATCACGATTCTGGGCAAGTCGACCTGCATCTGCCAAAGACAAGTTCAGACTCTCTGTGATGTCCTGGGTCCATCGTCGTCTAGGTCGACCCCCTTCCCCTTTTTCCAGGGACCATGCCTTCCATCACTATTTTTTCCAGACTAATATGTCTTTTTATATGACCGAAAAATGTCAGCTTCCTTATTGCGATAGTATTTAGGAGCCAATTTCCATCTACGTTTAGTAAGTGCAGTACTTCTCTCTTAGTCTTTTTTCTGTCCAGGGTATTCTCAACATCCTTCTGTAGCATTTCATTTCGAATGATGTAACCTTTTTTTGCAACGGTTTTATTGAGTGTTCAAGTCTCGCAGCCGTATGTTGCTACTGGGAATATACATGCTCTGATCAGTTGTAACTTTGTTTCTTTGCTTGTGCCTTGCCATAGGTTTTTCATCTGTATTAGCTTATGTGAAGCAATTGCAAGTCTTCTTTTAATTTCTACTGCACAGTCGCCAGAGCTGTTGATGATTGATCCTAAGTATTCGAATTCATTAACACTTTCCAGTTCTTCGTTATCAATTTCAATTTCTGGTTTATATATATGCATCTTTTGGCCGAATACCATCACCAAGCAAGATCTGCTTACTCGTAGCAAGCAAGAGGACATGCACACCATCATAGCTGGCAGACGCTGCAGCTGGGTTGGTCATGTCCTCAGAAGAGACCCCGATATATATATATTGGGGGAAAAGGGAAGTAATTTCGCGGTTTAAAGGGACACTATCAAAAAATAACAAAGCTGATGAATATATGTAATTTTCAATCTAAGTTTTTGTTATTTCACAATGCAACTTTTAATAACCAAGCAAATAGTTTTGGACTATACAAATTTTGAAAAATGTTTGAGTTTTTACACTACTAATATAATATTATTTTATAATTATAATAAGAGTAAAAAATTATAATTATAAAATAATATTATATTAGTAGTGTAAAAACTCAAACATTTTTCAAAATTTGTATAGTCCAAAACTATTTGCTTGGTTATTGTAGTGGTTTTTGATGTTATTGAATGGTTGATATGTTACCTGGTGTACTGGATGAGGTCAGCTGTGAAGGCTCCTGAGATAAAAGTTTATGTGAATTACAGAAGGCCTTTCTGCTACCACTTACGACCTCAAACAGACCTATTCTCCTATAATGAGTGTTAGCTACGTTAAAAGTCTAGGGTACTGAAATGTAATAAAATACACAGACACACACATGTAATTAATAAGTCTAATAATAATAATAAACTCTATAATACACTGAACTAACACTGGCTGTTAAAGTTTAAGTTTAAAATTTTTTTAATTTATTAGTCCTGAACCAATTGTTTCTTTTGGTCAGAACATATGAAATGATAGGTATTTATCAATGAAATGCATATATATATTGCATAATCAAATATAACTTTTGTACATAGGTATATTATTACAATGGTTAATATTAATAATATCTACAATGTCTTGGGAAAACTAGCACTGGATGGTTAGTTGGGGTGGCGTCATCATGCACAATCTATGGTTACAAAGTTCATAGTCCTTGACATATGGACTGATGTTAATATTTATATAACAAGATTTATTTCTTTATTGAGGGTGGAAATAGTTTATTAATCTCCAGCAGGCCAGGTTGCACTTTACTTGCCTGTAATGATGTAGTACAGAATTCTTGTGGCCCACTCCTCTCAGTAGCTGGAGTAAAATGTTAGGCTGCACAGACACCCGCTCTTGTACTTCTACAAGAGAATCTGGCACAATCGTAGTGCCAGATCAGAAACTCTGAAACAAAATTTGTGCCATGTGTCAGTACTCTATTTACTGCGCCACTCTTACACACAACACCACAAACAACATTACACAGATTGAGTCAGATCTCTCTGAGCAACGTAACACATCTCACCCAGTTGTTATCAATTAGTATCAGTTTCCCAAGACTGCATTGCATCCGAAATATGTTCAATAGTTTCCTCTTCTATTCAATAAGGTGGGTGATATGTTCCCACTGATGTCAATAATAGATCCGCCTTCCATAGTCTTAGATAGGTTTTCATATATTATTAGTTTGTCTCTAGGCCCTGGACTGCGGCTGGGGACCTAGAGCAAGCACTCACTTGTCGTAATCATGTTTCATGATATGGCAGTATCAATCACTCAAAATATTAAAATAAACAAGATAAATGCTTTTTTTTCCTTACCACAATTCAGAATTGAGAACACAGTTACTTAGGACTAGCAAAACTCAGCTGAGCTGCTGGCTAGATTAGGGCGTCCCACTGATTTTTATTTATTAATTCTGGGAAATGAACTCTAGCAGTCAAGAACTGTGTTAATGGACAGTCTTTTATCAAATGGTACAAGTGTGCGTCTCTCATTCACTAATATAAATACTTCTGTCCAATCAACGAACTTCCCCTCTAACTTTTTTCAAATATTCAAACCAAAAGTCTAATTTCAGTCAGATCTCAGTCAAGTGTGTATTATTTTCTGTTGGTCCGTCTGTCTCTACTTGGCTTTTCACAAAAATACACTTGTTTCTTGGACCAACTACATGCAAAAACTGCACAAACCTGCCCCACTAAGTTATTTTTAGCTTCTATCCTCCGACTTTGCCCCTCTAGTTCATTGCAGTATGATTTTTGCATTTTTAGGGCTCAAGGACGCCAAAATGTAACTTTAGTGAAAGTATGCACAAATAACTGTTCGCTAGTCTGATTGGAACAATACGGTCTTTCGTCAATATCTTCCGTGTTATCTGTCCGTCTGTATAATTAAAAGTATATTATTTCTCTGCTCAAGATGGGCTATCAAACTAGCTAGGTTTTATTTTCATAACTTTATTATTAAAGAAAAACCTACTTTTCTCAAGGTTAGTTTTTGAAATTTGTTTTTGAAACTTCGTCCACGGCGTTTGCTGCTATATTCAAACAAAACAACCAATTCCTTACATTGTGTCAACTGGTGGCGTGATTTTTTTTTCTTTAAAACTACAAATTGCGTCTTTTTGCTTTTTAGATTCAAACACGTGTTCAGTCATATTTTTTCCCTTTTATCTCCGTTTCCCCCCGTCTAAAAGGGTAAACCGTTTCGTCTGCATGTCTAACTAGTTAGTTTCAATGGCGGTAGAAAGCGCTGGCGTAGGCGAGAATGTATCCTCGTATCTTACGTATAATTGTATCCCTACATGTTATCTTACCCGTTATCTTTATAATTGGAGATATTTTAACGTTGTATCACTGTATTTTTCACAACAGTTATCATGTCATGTAAGGAGAGAACAAGAAAGTATTCAGTGGGGTACTGGAAGATGAGACAGGTATGTATTTCAGAGCTGGAATTTGCTGATGATGTTGCCCTGATTGCTAAATCAGAGGCACATCTCCAATCCAACCTGCAAGTCTGGAAGGAAGAGCTGGAGAAGAGAGGGATTGTCATAAGTAGCTCTAAAACAAAATCCATGGTGATATCACGAGAAGAAAGAAGACATCAGATTAAGCTGGGAGAACAGGTCCTGGAGAAGGTCGACCACTTTAAATATCTCGGAGCTATTATAGACCGAAAGGGAGGCATCAAAGAAGAGTTGGCCACTCGAAAAGCAGCAGCTGGGAGACTTTTTCAGGCCATAAATCGAGGATTCCTCAGCAAGAGAGAGGTTGGTAAGAAAACGAAGATGGCTGTATACCGCTCCACCCATGTCCCAGTCTTGACATATGGATGCGAGTCATGAGCAATGACTACAACCCATAAAAGCCAGATCCAAATCTCAGAAATGAGGAATCTGAGGAAGGTGGTTGAAGTAACAAGAAGAGACATGGTCCGGAACCAGACGATACGTCAAGTACTAAAATCCCACCCCCTGCAGATCCAAGTAGAACAGTCCCAACTAAGATGGTTTGGCCATGTCTGCAGAATGGGAGAAGATCGGCTACCACGACAAGCATAGGAAACAAAGAGCCAGGGATCCAGACCCCCGAGGACGACCCAGAGTCCGCTGGGAGGACAACATTAGACAATCTTTGAAGGACCGAGGACTAGAATGGAACCAGGCCAGGAGGAAGACAGCCGATAGGATAGTCTGGCGCTCTCTCTTCCAAACCTCTACACCTCACGGCAGAAGGGGAACGACTAAGTAAGTAAGTATAATTATAAAAGTAACACGCTTTTAAACGCAGATTCTTATCATGCATAAAAACTACAAGCATGCATTGTAATGTGCTTCTGCACCAGATACAAAAGATAATGGTTTGATTAAATTTATACACGAGCATGCACGCCTTTAAAATGCTCCAGAATGCGATGAGTGTTCAGCTGCATCGTACAGGAGACATTTCCAAATTTGTCGATATACTACAGTCAAGGATATTAATGAAAAGAGGACTGCAAAGAGGAAATTGATGCCATATGAAATTTCCCAACTGATGGATGCAAGACGGAAAACTAAGCAAGACTAATAAGAATATGACAGGTTCAATAAGGAAATAGTAAGCAAATGTAAAACAGCAAAAGAACCATGGCTAATCCAGAAGTGCAGATGGCTGGAAGTGCAGCATAGAAAAGACGCAACACCAATTAGTAATGAACAATGTGATTTTGTAGACGGTTAAGATACAAACAACGGCAAATATATTATAAGAAAACACAAACACACACACACACACATATATATATATATATATATATATATATATATATATATATATATATATATATATATATATATATATATATATATATATATATATATATATATATATATATATATATATATATATATATATATATATATATATATATATATAGAAACACAAGCAACAAGATTATTTTATTTCCGATGTTACACAGTGTGAAATAAATGACGTAAAATAACATTGCCTGTAAACAAATAACAACAATCCAATACATTATTAACAGCGATAGACTCAAAATATTATTATAATTAGAACCCATCAGGGGTTGACAGGAATGAATATGTATCCATTAAATTTTAAAAAGTATTTGTTCAATTTATATGAGTCATTCATCTTGGGAGATCTTATTGACAAAATATGTAGTTTATGTAAGGTTTAAAATAGTGCTAAATTTATTGTTAATTAGGATACTTTAAAAAAAAGTGTTATTCTTGTCTGTAGTGATCCTCTGTTTTGTGTCTTTGTCATTACGGTTATGTTATAATTATGTGTACTGATTTTAAACATTTCCCTTGGGCTACGAACTGTTGTTGTTGGTGTTTTTGTTAACGTAGCGACTCGATGGCCTGGGGCCCCTTTTCTTATATCATGAATTAAATTCATGCGGATTCCTTTACCTATACTACATACACGAGCTTATGCTTATAAATACACGTTTGCTGATGTTTCTGTTTCTTCAATGTGTCCTTGATTAGAGTTGATTGCATGTGCATACCGTATGTGTCTGTGTGTCCGTTTGGCTTAGTTTTTTTATTTAAGGACTATCTTCTTTGCACACAGACCACTCCATCAGGGCTCCGACCTTCTCCATTAGATCACACAAGGAGGATCTCAGTGCAGTCCATGAGCTTTGTAGCACCAGCGAGACTCCCAGTATGTGTCTATAGGAATCACACATTCTATACATACTTTTGTGGTGGGCAGGTTTCTAATTTTGTAAATTTTGCCAGGGCAGCTGTCATATAGCCTACTCTTTACGATTTCCAACTGCCAGTGATTTTTAACGTGCGGAACTTGCACACGGGACCTCCTATTTTTTTCCGCCCTTATCCGAGATGGATAGGCATCCAATCTCACTATCCAGGAGACCAGGGAGGAGTATTACATCATCAGGACTACTTATATTCCATGTACTGGGAATCGAACCTGGTACCTCTAGAGTTCGAGGGGGACGCCATACCTCTTAGCTACTCCGATCTGTTTGGTTAAGAGGTTATAGTGCTTCGCGGCACAGTTACAGGGTTCCACGATCTAAACCTGGTAGTGTACCCAGCTGTAAAATAATATTCGTTGGAGGTTTATTTATGTACTTTTTTGTACTGTGTTCCACTCATTATTTTTGATGACGTTGCTTTGTTACTGTTCTTAGTGTTGTAATAATCTTAGTTCTTTTAACTGTCTGCTGTCTTGTATATTTACGTTATTTCCTTTTCTCAGTTAAGGACTTAAGTAAAGAAGACAAGAAGAACCTATCGTGAAACAGAAAGTGCAAATATACAAAAGAAAAGATTAAACAAAAAGTACGAATGTATCGTAACCAGTGTCTAACCCGGAAGCTGCTCCACCCTTTCTATAGCTATCATTATACCGCTAGACCACTGAACCATCGACAGAATACGATCCACAAACAGCAGTCAGAAACTAATGAACATATGATCTTCTATTCTGAGGAACTTCCTCATACAGATTGGCGTACGTTGTACATTTTAAATTCTATATTTTGCATTATTAACTTGTGAACTAATATGTATATATTGGCATGTGATTACTAATGTGTGAAAATTGCTTGTGGATGTCCAAGTCATTTGAGGCGGGCAACCTCAGCATATAGAATAATGATTTCATGAACCACCACTGCCAGGGCTGGTGAGTTTCTTGCAGAGCACCAAAAGTAGAGGTAGTCCCAAGTTTCATATGGAGCAGGGAGTGAATGATGAAAGAAATGATGTACATAATCTGTATTATTAACATTTTCAACCAGTGTCAATGTAAAGTTAAATATACATATAGTCAATTTAAATGTAAAGAAGGTTTCCCGCTCAATGGGATTAAAATTAATTCTCAGCTATGATAACAGTTCTGATATAGATGGGATGGTTGAATAGAAAGAGGAGGACACATGTCGGAAAATGCAAAACTCAAGAGGGTATTTGTTCTATTCTTTAGTGATACTAGTTGGTGGTACCAGTTAAGGGTACTATCTCTGGAACAAGTGAGGGTATAAGTGGCCTGAAGTCGAATCTTCTACTCAAATGTGAAGTCAGTCCTATTGTATGGCTCTGAGACATGGAGAACAACAAAGACAACAACCAAAAAGCTACAGACTTTCATAAATGGGAACTTGCATAGAATAGAGGGATTAAAATGGTATGACAAGGTTACCAACGTGGAACTGATGACAAGAACTAGACAAGTGCCAGTGGAACAAGAGAAGAGAAGAAGACAATGGCGATGGATTGGACACACACTGAGGAGACCTGTTGATAGCATTACAAGGCAGTCCTTGTTCTGGAACCCCCAGGACAAGAGAGGCAACGGTAGACCAAGAAGCACATGGAGAAGAGAGCTGGAAACAGAGGTGAAAATGATGAGGAGAACGTGGAAAGAACTTGAGACGATGGCACGTGACAGGAGGACTTGGCATGTGTTTGGTAAAGGCCTATGCTCCTTTGAGAGTGGAGGGTTATGAATGAATAGACCCACGTGCTCTCACAAACCATTCTACACATAAGAATAATTAAATAGTAATGAAATATGCATAAAATAATATTAAACGATATGTACAACGAATACTCTCATTAATGAGCATAAACCACAACTCGCAACTCATCCATCTCAATATCCGTCCCTGCACTCTGAAGCATGTCGTATATGCCGACTGACGAGATTGGGAACTCATCATATAAAACACATTGTTACAGAAACAAACCACTGCCATAGCATGTAAATGCTTCGTGCAGGCTTCTGTTGGATTATGCCGCATTGGTGTCGCCCTGCTCCGCAAGGAGCAAACAGGAACATTTATGTCTCAAATATGCTCCACGTACCAAAAGTAGGGGTATCATATTTACAAGGCATATTAATGACTAGAACTAAATACATCACTAGGCCAATAACACGTGGCTGCCATCTTGCGAGAACAGCATACAGCCACGCTAACAACCCAGCTAAGCTGCGTGGTTGTACATTCTATAGTAACCTTACATTATAATACTAAATATTATAGAAATAATGGCTTACCAAAGCTATTTAAAGCCGTACCGATAACCAATAGAGATTTTACACTGTATAACGGACTATGAAACTAAGAAAGCTAACACCAATTAGCTATAGTCGATCTTACTAATACTTGTACTTACACCACATTATCAGTCTAACATTACTGAAGGAGCACAGGACTTTATTCTAGTAAGCTGTAACATATTAATAAATTGCAGCACTCACCACACTAAAATAAACTATTTCGGCCTCAGCACCGTAGTTAATAAATATAACAATCTATATTGCGCCACAATTAAATATTATTCAAACCGACGTGTCGGATTTACATAAGATCATTGAAGGTTTCCTTAACCCCAAACAATATGGAAATACTTAATCATTAATTTCATTTACTCAAATGTAATAACCGAATATGTCAGTTCTAGTACCGGCCACGTGTTATATTTCCTGAACATGGACCATCTGCTCCAGCCACGCCATGTCTGAATAAATTTAGATCTGAAACCAACCGCACGCGAAATATAAGTAACATTGAATTAAGTATATAATTATTTAAAATACGACGGCACAAAGATGGTGATCCTATATCCTTTCTAACACTATAAAGACTTAAGAATCTTGGAGAATAATATATCTACTCACAAATTTAAGGCATGTTCTTGCTTGAACTAGACTTCAGTATTTCTCAATAGCTTGTTCTCTCTCCGCGACAGGCGATCAGAATGATAAATAATTTAAACTGACGAGATGCCTGGACGCTTATCTTCTCTGATTGGCTGCTATCCGTAAGCGATATGACTAATGTTCTATTTTTAGATCCTGACTGAGTAACACTAAAATGGCTGCCAAATCGCTATGTTGTAGTAAAAAGGTAGAGAACGACAGACAAAATGGCGATGACAAGATGGCGCTGTCACATTACCTTTAAAATGGTAGTCTCGAAATACTTGTCCTAGTCTGTTGCATCTTCAAAATTAAGTGGAGTGGCAGAGTGGCCAGACCATTTGCTTCTCGAGACAAAGTTACGGGGTGCGAGGCCAAGGCGTAACGCTCCAGTTTACTCAGTTATAAATGGGGACCCGAATTTGCTATTCAGTTAGGAAAGGTAAAGGCGGCAAGAAAGGGAACTGGTCACCTCACCTCATAAACGTCGAATCTACACATGGTGATTGAAAAGTCACTTTCTATTTTTAAATTGTTTTATCCTCATTTGTATCCATTGGATATTCATGAAACTAATGGATCAATAAGGAGAAATAACTACCATTAGACTACCAAGTATAATTTATTTTATTTCCAGGAACTGGCGTTACAAGCGACAGCAAAAATTGGTGCCCGCCATGAAATTATATTATTATATGGTTCTGAAATATGATGAACAACAAAAACAACAACCAAAAAAGCTAGAGACTTTTATGAACGGGTGCTTGCGTTGAATAGAAGCTTTGAAATGGTATGGCAAGGTCACCAATGTGGAACTGATGACAAGAACCAGGCACGTGCCAGTGGAACAAGAGATGAGAAGAAGATGATGGCGATGGATAGGACACACACTGATGACACCTGCTGATATCATTACAAGGCAGTCCTTGTTCTAGAACCCCCAGGGCAAGAGAGGCAGAGGTAGACCAAGAAGCACATGGAGAAGAGAGCTGGAAACAGAAGTGAAAATGATGAGGAGAACGTGGAAAGAACTTGAGATGATGGCACGTGACAGGAGGACTTTGCATGTGTTTGTTGAAGGCCTATGCTCTTTGGGGAGCGGAGGGTTATGTGTGAATGAATTAATGCAATTATATGTTGAACAAAGCGGATCTCACGCTCAGGTGTCATGTTGATGTGACATATCATTTTATGTAATAAAATGGTAGATAATTGTTTCTATTTCGATGTGTTTCATATAAATTAGTTGGATAAAGAAACAACAATGTAAAAAATAGGATCTTCTATTCACTCTGTAGAATATCGAGGTCTCTAACACTTAATCCCCTAATGCATGCATGGAGGCATATCTGCAGTCATCTTTACATAACCACCAGCTATGCACATTGCTACAATATACGAGTACTTATATGGAAGTGAACCTCTGTCTGTGAGGTTAATTACACCCTCATTGACTTTTGACATTATCCACATACTTCCAGGAAATCTCCCTGGTAAAACATGTTGAGAACTCAGCATTGCACATTAAGCTTGGAAAAGTCATTTTAGCCCCAGACGTGATTCTTTGGCTTTGACCTGATTGACATGACAATTCCTTGGGAGAGAGCAGTATTTTAGCTCTGCATTGTTGGAGAGCCCACTTGGATGGCGGGTAATGCACAGTATGCCACGTACTTCCTACTCCTAGCTTGGGACCAGATGTGATGATCCTTTAAATGGAAGCCAAGCTGGAGAAACTGGAGCTCATGACTTCAGCTCAATACGTTTCGAAATGGCAGAAAAGCTTCAGGAAAAGCCTAGATCTACAGTGTAGATGGGAGCCGCGGTAGGGCAGTGGTTAGTGCACTGGCTTCCTAGCTCGGTGGTGTATGGTTCGATCCCCAGTTGGCATGTAACGGGATCCCTACAGTGTAGATAATACCAAGGAGTCTTCAACTTCGTATTGGCTGCAAAAGAGCGAGAAGCTCAGCAGCCTTAGTTAAACAACAACTCCCCTAAGGCACTATGTGCTGTTGTACCATCTTTACCTTCTTATCTTCAACGTTGCCTAGACAATAATATCATTGTGTAAGCTTAGTAGCGGAATTTCTAAATATAGATAACAGTCAGAAGTCCATGTGTTGGGCCTCCGTCATTTAAGAGGATTTTTTTTCTCCGCCCTAGTAGTGCGAGGTTGGGGAAAAGAAAGTGAAAAATAACTTTGTAGTGTGAAGAGACGTATTAAATTTACATCTCGCAGTATCCTAGGAGAAACATAATTTATGTTATTATAATATGTCTGTTACCAACATGACAGCAGAACCGATGCCTGTAGAACATCTGCTAGAAACAGCAATATGCGATTCCAAAAAATATAAATATGTTCTTATAAATTATAAGATAATAATAGTTTAATCAAATGTTTGAAATGCCAGACTGTTATTGTTGTTGTGCTTCATAATCGACATAATTGCAATCGGGGCAAACCCACAGGTGCTCAGCCTCCCTCAATAACTGTCGAAGGATATGATGATTGTTCTTTTAGCTCGATAGTTGTATACACACGTGACCCAACCTCTCATGCATTAATCTCTGCTAATTTTACGTTTTCACAGCAAGCAAGGGAAATTACTCGGAGTAACCAAGAGGACATGCACACCATCATTGCTGGCTGACGCTGGAGCTGGGTTGGCCACGTCCTCAGAAGAGACCCCGATGCCATCACAAGAACAGCTATGCTATGGACCCCCGGAGGAAAGCGAAAGAGAGGCCGATCAAAAACAACTTGGCGGAGAACTATGGAGGTCGAGATGCAAAGAATGAACCAGAGTTGGGAGGATGGCTGCCGACCGAACACAGTGGAAGCTATTTGTTGCTGCCCTAAAAGACGCCACCAGGCGTGATGGCCACTGACTGCTTTGACAGTCGACAGCTAAGGATCAAAGAAGAAGAAGAAGGGAATTTAGCTAAGATTATTGGTTCAACATCAGTCACACAAAAGGGAAGAAAACAAAATAAGATTCCTTTCCAATTGTTAACTTCGCAGATTTAACGCACGAGAATCACAGAAGCTTACACACATACATACAAGTACATAACGTTCCCCCCCCCCCCACACACACACACACAAACACACACATGCACAAGCCCGCACACACATAGTACACAAATATAATACAGTTATTAGCATTAATATTAATTTTTATTTTTGTATTGTATTATCAGTGAACTCTGCGAACAACTGCAAATAATCTAGGTGTATTCTTTCCAACAAGATTGTCTCTCTTGAGAGAAATATTGAAACTTCTCCCCCCTTCCCTTCCACACCTACACACACACACTATCGCACGCGCGTGCAAAGACATACACACAACTGACAACTACATTTTTAAAAGTGTAATTTAAAACTCTTATCAACTTTTTTTTTAAATTAAACATAAAAAAATATTAACTTTCCGTGTAATATACTGAAAAATGAAAATCCGCCTCCTGTACTCTGGACTCGTTTATCGCAAACTGATATTGACATTAGCGGATCGATTACATTTGACTTAAATTTTTAAAAAAAAATAACACTAAAAAAGAAGAAATAAAAAATATTAAAAACAATGTTTTAAACACAGGCTTTTGATGCACTAAAATTAGCTCTGAAACTTGGCATAGTTGTGTATTCCCCATGATAATACAATAATCAGTCGTAAAAATAATAAAATTAATAAAATTAAAGTTAATATAAATTGTTTATGTTTGTATTGTATCATCAGTGAAATGGGCGATAACTGCAAATAATCTTGGTGTATTCTTTCCTACAAAATTGTCTCTCTTGAGAAAAAATATTGAAACTTCTTCTCCCCCCACTCACAAACACACTATCGCACGCGCGTGCACAGACATACATACAACGGACAACTACATTTAAAGACATGTAATTTACAACTCTTATCAAAATTTTAAAAAAATGAAACCAACAAAAATATATATAAATTTTCCGTGTAATATACTGAATAATTAAATCCGCCTCCTGTGCTCTGGACTCGTTTATCACAAACTGATAATGTCATTAGCGGATCGATTACATTTGACTTAAATTTAAGAAAAAAAAAAAAAAAAACACTAAAAAGATGAAAATTTAAAAACAAAAATTTTAAACACAGGATTTTAATGCACTAAAAAGCCACAACAATTTTTTAAGGAGTTTATAGCTTGAAGTCAAAACATGTAACATCAAATTGACAAAAAGCCTGGGGCGCTGAGTCTACATGAAATTAACTTCTCCTTTATACTTCATTACACACTAATGGATAAAATATATGATTAGCGCCCCACGCTTGTCTATTGAAATCTGATCTGACTGGCACTTCAGCCATTCACCGTTAAGCGATATCAAGGCGGAACGTGTCCCTCTTGAGTGTTCCTGTACTTTGTTAGCTGGTGTAACCACCATATTAAACATTCTGTCAGTTTATAGTTTTTAATTCTAGCATTTCCTCGTCGTTCTCTCTCATAGAGTAACATCCATTTTGGACATAAAGTTAGTGGTATATCCCAGGTCGCGTAATGTTGGCTGTATTGTCTCTCTATCTGCGCATATGGACATCTAGATATAAGCATCTGTGTTTGTGTGTGTGTGTGTGTGTGTGAGTGTGTGTGTGAAACTGTGCAAGTGTATTCGCTTTTATGCGTAAGCGAATAGAAAGCTTGAAATGGTATGACAAGATCATTAATATGGAACTGATGATGAGAAGAACATGCTGAAGTCGGATAGGACACACACTGAGGAAACCTGCCGATACCATTACTAGGTGGTCCGTGTTCTGGAATCCTCATGGTAAAAGATACAGAAGGAGACTAAAGAACATATGGAAAAGAGAACTGGAGGCAGGCATGAAGGGAATGAAGAAGGCATATAAAGACCTTGAGTTAATGGAACACGACACAAAGATATGGCATGCGTTTTTAGAAGGCCTATGCTTCTCGGGGAGCTGAAGAATAATGATGATGTTGGCGTATGTCCTCTGTGTTGTCACTAAGTCCTATATAATAAGACACAAATATAGGAACACTAAGTCCTATATAATAAGACACAAATATAGGAACATTAAGTCCTGTATAATAAGACACAAATATAGGAACACTAAGTATCTACTGAAACATGTATAGTAGAACGCCAGTGATACGAATTAATTCGTGACATGAGCTATTCGGTTAAGCGAAATTTGGAATATCTGGATTAAGTGGGAAAAAACATTTTTATTCGTGTGAGAAAAAAAAGGGAGGGGGGGGGGGGGGGGAGAGGGGGAGGGGGGGGGGGGGGCATGTGACACATTTCTTAGTTTTTATGAAACATAAGAGCTTTCTCACATACTATTGGTCAGGAAATTATCTGTTCAGCTGATCTTTATTTCCGTGAAACCAAGAAGAAATAGAAAAAAAATATTTTCACAATAACCAGAGCTAGGAACCAACTGTACAATAACACAATAACCAGAGGGGCCCTGCTAGGAACCAACTGTACAATAACACAATAACCAGAGGGGCCCCTGCTAGGAACCAACTGTACAATAACACAATAACCAGAGGGGCCCTGCTAGGAACCAACTGTACAATAACACAATAACCAGAGGGGCCCCTGCTAGGAACCAACTGTACAATAACACAATAACCAGAGGGGCCCTGCTAGGAACCAACTGTACAATAACACAATAAATCATCATCATCATCATCATTTTCCTTTTCGCTCAATACGAAGAATGGGGTCACCACTGCTGCTGTGCTGACCTTCTTGCAGGAAGCCTGTATACAGTATTCACGTGCTCTTGCAGCTGTTGTTTGTGTAGCAATTTGTTTTACATGATGAAGTAGCTAACCCTATATTTAACTTCCTATTAGTCGCCTTGTACGACATGTTTGATGGAGGAGTAGACTTATTCTTTCCTTGTCTCTTAGGTGTCCACAAGGAACTACATGGGACAACGCAATAACGACAAATAACAAATATCTAGCTTCAGAATAAAACATAGAACGAAAAGAACGAAGGTACTCGGTTATCAATGGAACAGAGAAGAAGCTTACAGGAATATGAAAATCCGTCACACTTTTCAAACATATTTAATTCAGCTGTGTACAGATATTCATATGTTGAAATACAGTGATATAAGAATAAGAATTCAAAAGGCAATAATATGTCTAATTGCATTGGGACATACACAGTTAATCAAAGAAAACACGTCAAACACGAATATCAAAAATCTTCAAATCAAATGTCAAAGATTTGTTGCATGATTCTCAAACATGGAGAAGGTAGCCGCGCTGGTGTAATGGTTACCACACTGCGCTGGCGATCGGGTGATCCAGGTTCGAGTCCTGGCGAGAACATTTGGAGTAGTGTCGTCGACCAGGGACTTGAATAACCTGAACGGCTCCTGAGCCGACCCAGCTCTAACAGGTACCTCCGAAATCAGCAAGTATCTGCCTGAATGGCGAGAGGACACCTGTCATTGTACAGGGAATAAAAAATAAAAAAAATAAAAATTTTAAACACAGGCTTTTAATGCACTAAAAAGCCACAAATTATTTTTCAAGGAGTTTATAGCTTGCAGTCAAAAAATGTAACATAAAATTGACAAAAAGCGTGGGACGCTTAAGCGCTTATCATATATTTTATCCATAAGTGTGTAATGAAGTACACCCGTGTGTTACCGGGGCCCGAAAGGGGAGCAAAGAATAGTAACACTGCACCCTACAACGCATGTCGTAAAAAGCGACTAAGGAGGGTTGGGCATGGGGCTGTTTACCCCATCCCGTAAAAACTTCGCACAGTGGGCTGATCACCTGCTTGCCAACCAATCTGATTACGGAAACAATGATAGATTGTTTGGTCTGTTTTTGTTCCACAAAGACGCCACTAGGCGTGGTGGAAACAGCAATAGATTGATCAATTTGTTGTTGCCCTAAGACTCCACTAGGCGTACTGGCCACACACTGCTTTGCCAGTTGGTGGCTAAGGATGGAAGAAGAAGAAGTGTAATAAAGTATAAAGCAGAAGTTAATTTCATGTAGAATCAGCGCCCCAGGCTTTTTGTCAATTTAATGTTACATTTTTTTACTGCAAGCTATAAAATCAGTGAAAAATTATTTGTTGCATTTTAGTGCATAAAAGCCTGTATTTAAAATATTTTTATTTTTTATTCTCTTCTTTTTAGTGTTTTTTGCTTTTGTTATTGTTTTTAAATTAAAGTCAAATGTAGTCGATCCGCTAATGACATTATCAGTTTGAGATAAAAGAGTCCAGAGCAAAGGAGACGGATTTAATTATTCAGTATATTACACGGAAAGTTAATATTTTCGGGGGGTTTTATTTTTTTTTAAATGTTGTTAAGAGTTGTATATTACATTTTTTAAAATGTAGTTGTCAGTTGTGGTTATGTCTGTGCACGCGCATGCGATAGTGTGTGTGTGGAAAGGGGGGGGGGGGGGGGAAGTTTCAATATTTCTCTCAAGAGAGACAATCTTGTTGGAAAGAATACACCTGGATTATTTGCAGTTATCGCCCATTTCACTGATGATACAATACAAACAAACAAAATTAATATTAATTTTAATTTTATTCATGTTATTATTTTTACCACTGATTATTGTATTGTCATGGGGAATACACAGCTTTGCCAAGTTTCAGAGCTATTGCTCATCTGGAAATGATTGAAAAATCGATTGCAAGATTTGAAGGTGACAAGAGAGTGACATACGTTGCAAGTTGAAGAAAAGCCTGTAAATAAGGTTACTCACGTAAAATCAGTCTCAGGTTAAACATATCTACCGGAGATTTCGCCTCGAGTAATAGCGGGCGTACGATATAAAAAAATAAATAAAAAATATAGAAAACAAAGACAAGAAAAAAGAGGTTACTAGACTTTCATAAATTTGTGCTTTCTTAGAATCGAAGGATTAATGTGGTCTGACAAGTTCTATAACATTGAGCTGATGACAAGAACAAAATAGGCGCAAGTGAAACTGGAAATGAGAAGAAGACGCTGGCGATGGATATGACACATATTAAGGACAAATGTTGACAACATTGCAAAGCGGTTAGTGCAGTATTAACTACAGAAAGTATATTTAACCTAAATTGTATTAATTGTGAGTTAGATATTGCATACTCGCCCCAAGAACCACTGCTGCTCAAAGGGATAAGAAAGAAGGACTGGATGAATGGACAGCACAGTCTTATGAGATCGGTAGATTATGTGGATTCGTGGGAATAGATCTTGAAGATTATGTCTTGGAACAGACAGAATTCTTCATGAGGATGAAAAGAGAATGAAATGGATGCAAAATGGAAGGACAAAACGCGGAATATGAGAGACAAGAACAGGAAAAACTGGAACAATCTGAAAGTCAATTACTACTAAGTCATTTGGAATCCAAGAAAATATCTCTTACTGGAATCCCCAAGTTAAGAGAGATAAAGGAAGACAAAACAAATACACAAAAAAAAAACAAAAAACAAATACACATACACATGAAAGAGATAACTAAAGACAGAAATAAAAGGATTAAAGAAGAAATGGAAAGACCTTAAGTAGATGGCACAGGACTGATTGATTTGGTATGAATTTGTTTAGAGGCTAAGCTTCCTGGGGATATGGACGGTAGTCATGATGGTGATGTACAGTAATAATAACATGCTTAGTAAACAAAAAAAAGTTACTTACCCAAATGTACTACGAGGTTGGACCAGCCAGAGAAAACTGTGTTACACGTCACGAAACTTGCAGATCACACTAAGTACAGGTCAGAAAAACAAATAGGCTTGTTAAGATGGCCTCACGGCTGAGTTCTACTCAACTTTTTTTTCTTCTTCATTTCTGGGGTCCTTCAAGTGTTGAATAAAGTAGCCGAAAAGGAAAGGCTTACTATCAGTCTGCATTCGAAAATAAAAGGCTTACTACCAGTTTAAGCCAGTCGATGATAATTTTAGTTCATAAAACATTACACCCGGGATGCAAATGTAGAACTTTTCACATATTTTTTATCTTTTAAATATATGCTTAAATGACAGGGTGTTTCAAAATTATGTATACACAGTTTAAAAATGTGTATTTCACGAACAACAATTGCAATTTTTATTTTATTTATCACATTTTAAAGCTAAGAGAAAAACAGTTTTTTGTTTTTTTGTTTTTACATTAATATAAATTTAGTATAAAAGTTAAAAATGCCGACCATCAGCATTTATACATGAGCGACAACTCTCACCAAGGGATCTGCAATTCTTTTAAATTGTATTTCTTTCTTCAAAACTTCATTGAGTGTACTGCGTCATTTTTCTAAATAAAAAAAATTAAAAAAAAAAAAAAAAAAAAAATACCGATATCAGACCTAAAGGTATTTTATATTTGGAATGCGCCCTAATTTAACCGACTAGGTTGAACGAGACGCGACTCTCCATAACGAGGCAAAATTTTATTTAAAACATCAAACACAAAACTACTTCGTTGTGCAAAAAAAATTGTCTATCTCTTAGTTTTCGTATGTGTTTTAACAAAAGCTTGAACAATTATATGCATAAAAACAAACTTAATGCGAACTGTAATTTATTGTTGAATCATGAATCAAGTCAGGTATCTTGCAGTTAGGCGCCTCTCAACAGAAGGACATTATAACATTTTGTGCATAAATTAATTGATGAAGACCAGCAGTGCAGCACACAGAGCAGGAGTATAAATAAAGGTACAGACTTTACTGGAGATACCGTTCGATACACACAATAAGTAGTGGGGGGGGGGGGGGGGGGGGGGTTGAGAATTTGTCAGACTTAATTCAACAATATTACTTATTATAACGCGTACGTGTTTGATTATGCAGGGTCATGATGTGAGCGTAACCTGAAGAAACCCTAACCCACCGCTCCTGCTTAACGTCGCTCATCCCAGTTTTTCATACACTCTATAGCAGAGGTTCTAAATCAGGAGTACGCTTTAGGGGTACGAGAAGCTTTTCAAGGGGTACTGGGAATATTTGTTAACTAACTGCATTATCAAATTCAAATATTACGTAGCACTTTTAGTGGACAAAAAAGTGATGAATTTCAGAGACAACATCAATGAGGCAGGGACGAGGTAGGAATGATAAGTAGTGGAGTGGAAAGATGGGTAGTGAACTGGAACGATGGGTAGTGGAGTGGAAAGGTGGGTAGTAGAGTGGTTGTAATGCTAGGATAATTAAACAAGGCATAGGTTCGTCTAAATGTACAATCCTGAGCTCAGATAACCATCGCTGATCATAGCTCATGACCGTAATCGTTTGCTACGACAGCCGGTGTGAAGGAAAACGAAGCCCCTATTGTCCACTTCGTCCACGCTGAGGAAAGAGAAGTTCACAAGAAGAAGTATGTGGTCAGGTCACTAAGATTTAATCAGCATATTTTGGAAGGTGAAAACCAGTGTTCAATAGTGTTTACCAGTTTAATATCGGCTAGTGTCTATTGGCAAGGCTTGTCCGAGTGTACTTTTCGCTGGCAGCTGAAAAATGCAGGTGTTTAAAAAAGGACCACCTATGCTTTGTTGCAGATTTGATTGTCTCGGTATTCAGGTGGGATAGTGATAACGTGATATCCATGATACGGTAATAAACAAGAGGATAGTTTCAATACAGTCAAGTGCATAACTAACGGTGCTTGTCAGTAAAAAATAAACTTTGGATTAACCTGCTTTTCTGCATTGTCATAAATCAGTTCATGCTCAAGCTATTGCATTATGGCTCTGCCTATCGGCAAAAACATTATCAGCTATTCTTTTCAAGACGGATGTCAAAAAAGCGTGTTTTGCTTATTCAAGGGAATCAAATTATTTCATCCTGTTGATTAGGTAAGTTTTCATTATTTTATTTTACGCATAGCTTGCCTAAGTTTTACTAATGGTGCTTCTCCAGTAAGCAGTATACATTTTGGTACGAATTTGCCTTGTATTGAATATGGTTGTTCAGGCAATTATGTGAGATCCTTTTAATTTGTGTCATGGGGGCTCCTCACATTGTAGTTATGCCACTGGCACTCATTCTATAGAGCTTAAGGACTATCTACAAAACTGTATTATTATATTTTAATTCATATTAAATAACTGTTAATATGCATTATGAAAACATTATTGGGTTAATTCAATGTCGTTGTTGCTGTGACTGAATTAGCAGAAGCTCTTATCTTCCACTCTTAATAGTTTTTTCATGTAATGCAGGGAAATGAATGGGCGCTGGGTGTGTGATCTTGGGGAAAGGGGCGGTGACGCGAAAAAGTTTGGAAACACTCAGCTAGATAGAAGCTAGGGGAAGGTACGCTCCCTACTGCTGTGCGCACTGCCCAATTGTCCAACCGTTCAGTTCGCCCCTGCATGTTAATCCAGTTGTGACTGAAGGGCCGCCGGAAGAAATTTAGATGATTCATCTCCCACAAGATTGGTGGTCGCTAGACGTTGAAAGCAAGAAGTGTAGAGTAATTAGTCCTCACTTGGTTAGGGGATTTAATCAAAAAAATGAACGCAAGGGATATAACTGTTGATTTGTAACAAATATGTCGCAAGTTTACTCAGGGCCGGCCTTAGAGCAGGGCGACCAGGCAGACCGCCCTGTGCGCTAAGATCAAATGGGCGTCGGTGAAAAAAAGAAAAAGTATTGTGTAGCAAGAAGCTCGACTTTTCTTGAGCTATTACACACTTCGTTCAAGCCAAAACACGCTAGGTCAATCTTTCATAAGAAAATATTTCCTTGTCTTTGATCCACCATCGCAAAGCTTTACAAACAAAAACATATTACAACAAAGGAAACACGTCCTGATATAACCAACAACTCCATGTACATGGTAGATGGTTGAAAGGGGCGTGCTACAAAGAAAAATAGCAAACACATTAAAAAAAAAAAAAGCGTTAACTTCAACCCCAGACTTAAGGGTCTTTTATGTTTGGACATGCGCCCTAATATAACCGACTAGGTTGAACGGGACGCGCCTCGCCAAAACTGTATAAAAAAATAAAAAATAAGCTTTAACTAACAATCTTAACTAACTCGGGTGCTGGCGTAGCTGGTGAGTCCTGTTTAGGGCTTTGTAATTGTGCTAGCAGATAGATAATGTTGGTCCTCTTCAGGACTTAGTATCGATCAACGTCTATCGGGTTAGCAGTCAACAGAGTTAACTTTTTTTTTTTGGGGGGGGGGGGGGGGGGGTGGGGTGGGCGCGGGGGGGGGGGGGGGGGGGAAATGCGCTCTGATATTACCACATAGGTTGAAAGGAACGCGCCTCGCCAGAAGAAGGAAAAAACCGAACCAATTAAAAAAAAAAAAAGCTTTAGTGCATGGTGTGATAAGAAATCTATAAAACTAAATTGTGATACATTTTAACCATGCCGTTTTAAGTTATTATTGTGTTTATGTTTTGTAGATAACAATTGTCTAACACCGATTATGCAATTATATTTACGAATGTTAATTTTCAATAGAATTTAGTTAACTTTCGCAAAAAGGAGGTACGTTTGCAAGTGTGTTTACTGTAGATTCCAGCAATATATAAAGTTCTCTAGTAACTAGTAAAATTCTTCTTCTTAAAGTACCATGCCTAGTGGCGTAGGAGATCATGTCTCTCCAGAACTTCCTGTCTCCAGTACAATTTATCAGTTCTGCTCCTGACTTCTTTCGAAAAAAGTAGTGTATTTGAAAGCTGCAACCAAGATGGAGTGGGTTTAATTCTTTGCACTAGACAACAGGAGGATGGCACTTGGGAGTCATGGCGTAAGTGGGCCCGTCCCCTTAGAGTGTAATGAAGAATAAGGGGCCGAAACACTTGATCGACGGGGGAACCCTTCTGATGATCAGATTGCCTCATGTTGTATCGCTCTGTATAAAGTTTCCTTTCATCGTGCCACGATGTAAAATTGTCCAGTATTTGCTCTTTTTTGTAAAATTGCGCCATGCATTAATTAGGGTGATCTAGAAGCTGGGGTGTGGAGGGGGTACAGCAGAAGAGCTGACACTGCATAATGTCTTGGTACACAACTCTCGAGCAGTATTTTTGTCTGTCGTATTTTTTGTTTTGTGATGACCACTTGAAACATATATTATTTCCATTCAAGATAAATTTACAAAACATGTGTATTATTAACATCCTTTTAAACAAAGAATGTAAGGAAATTACAGCGTATGTACATATAACATATAACCACGTTGCGCGCACACCTATAGGCATAACCAAATGGTTGAAGTTGCCAATGTTAAAACTGTTTCTCTTGCCACTCTTGTAGCATTTTTCACAACATTTGATAAAACAAATAATACTGTTTAAAAAAAAAAAAAGTATGCCTCGTTTTGACGAGGCGCGTCCTGTTCAACGTAGTCGGTTATATTAGGGCGCATATCCAAATATAAAAGACATTTAGGTCTGATGTATATTATGTTTCATAACTACTGCGTGAAACGTAACACATCTCTGATTTGAACTGCACATGTGTGGAGTGTTACAGGCGGGTTTAATTATTTTATAATGTGATAAATGTTTATATACTGATGCGGTCAAACCGAAAGTATTAAAAAATTAATAACAGCAAACACGTTTAAGCTTTATTCTTCCCTTGAACAATGTGTAGTTTATACTTTAGTATTAATTATTCCCCTTTGAAAATTTACAACTGTTTTGTAATATGCTTTGCATCTATCTAACTCTACATTAGCATTACAAACGTAAATGTACAATTTTAGACGTGCAAAGGCAGTTACAAAACAAAGTAGAAAACTTTTAATATAATTAATAATCATGATTTTAGTTTGTTTATATGCAAAACATTCTCGCCCATCTCTTCAAACATGTTGAAAATGAAGGGAAGTGAAGGCTGCAGTGATTCCAACAGCTTTGCGCAGTGGCGGTACCATAGCCAATGAGGTTTTACCGAGGCGTGGTTATTGCTAGTTGAAAACTATTCCCAATACCCCGCACGGTCGATCTTCACGGGTCGGCTAGTGCAATTTTTTACGGCTCCTACGGGAGCTAGAACCATAAATGTCGACTGGTTAGATACCTCATGAAGAACGCTAATAATGGCGAGTGTTCCCAACCGTGAACTTATTATTACTGTATTGCGTTCGTGTCATTTCATTTAAATGACAATCTGTTAATGAGTGTTAATTCTGGTGTTCTTCCACTGCATAATAAATGCTCAAAGCTATCTGATTGTTTGTTGTTCCCAGCTATTGTCGCTTCCGTTTCCATTTTATGACACTGTCATCAACACTTGTACACGTGGGTGATTACCGTCCTCTCTGCCTTTGGATTCTTATTTTTCTAAGAGATGATTTTTACATTCGCTGATATTTTCCTGGCTTCTTTTAATCTATATTTAAAATTACAAAAATAATATTTATATATAATTAAATTTCTATTTTCAGCTGCATTATATTGTTGACATGTTTGTGTTGAACTGACCTGTACGTGCTGGAGGCCAGTGGGCGTGTGGAAATATGATATCAATATATAGACAGACATATTCGTCACACTTCTGCTTCCCATGGAGCACAGGCCTACAACAAACTTATTGTAAAGTTTCTTTTCTTCTTTCCACTCTGTAAAGTGTCAGTCTGTATGCTCTGTAAGGAAGAGTGGTGTGTTGTTGAGATCAGGCATGCTCCAGTCTACCCAGCTGTAAATGGGTAACTCACCCTAGTCCTGAGTTAGGGAAGGCAAAGGCTCCAGGGGAAGCAGGCCCTAAACTTGGTCACTTCAACCGACGCAGGATGGTGTATGTATGAAGTAGAAGTGTAGAGTGTGATTACCGCGAATGGTGTACTGTTCGTGCTGACCAATATAACCACTCATACACTTGTGTCTACAAGGCACCAATGCAGACTGCTGGAATCTTTGTTTACTCAATTTATTCAGACGTACACACTGGGACATACGAGTACATCATGGTATGTTGACATATCAATTTGTAGGTATACATAGCAGATCTGAAGTCATGACACATTCAGAAATAATGGGCAGTACATCAAAAGTTCAATGTCATGATATATTATGGCCGCATCCCCCTATCTGACTAAACGCGTCAGTGAAGGCAGATCGGTAAATAACTAAAGTTATTTGACGTCCATAGTTTGTAGTATATATTATGAAACCACGAAAGAGGGTTTCTAGCAAGATTGAGATCTCCCGGTCACTGTCCGATAATAGGATAAATAATCTGTTCTCTTGGCAGTGATCAAAACATATGATGACCGAAATCTAACATGGCTGCCTCCCTGAGTTGTCGTTCACTCATTCATAGGAAGGAGAATATAAGCCAGAGTTAATTTATAATGGGTATATAAATGATTTCATAAATGTTTCCATACAGCTCTACGGTGATCAGGTTAATTCACGTAGCCATAACCGCTGTAGGAAAGTCTGTCATCTTTGTCGATACAAAACACGACCCTAGCGATACGAAGCACAATGTTCCATCTAGGTCGAATCGACATGAGATCATCAAAATAGGGTCTGGCAATACATGGAGTCCGAATTATACATTGTACCGTACCTTAGGAGAGTCTCTAACATAAACTATAAACCACTTCCTGAATTATATTTCCTTAAGAATCTACCAGCCCCTTTGAAAAATGCGTACCCGCCATTATCACGGTACATCGGAACTCATCACGACTTGTCAAGACAACTCATACTTCCGCTAGACCGGAATAATAAGAATCTAGTCCCGCCTACCCATCCAAAATATACAATATAGGACTGATTCTACTTGTACTAATAATATGTAATACATATGAATTCAGGCCATAAACATAATAAGCAAATTAATATATTTTCTGGCCCTAAAAAATAAGTACAAACGTAAGAGCAATCCATGCGCCGGATCAATATCAAGAACGATTACTCCTATAATCAAAAGTGTGAATCAAACATGGATTCTCTCGCTTTTACCATAGACAGCATTTTCATACACAAATGAATGAATGTCTATATTTTTCCCATATTAAATAGCCATATCGATTTTTGTAATATGTGCGTCAAAATATGCACGCAACAGATTACCACACCCCTCGGGAAAAAAAAAAATGGTACTTTTTTTTTTTTGAAATCCATCTAGGAGCAACATACAATAGGCTCACAACGCACCAATACAATGCGCAGATGATAAGCATAAGTTTTATGACCTTAGAGAAAGTACTTCTCTAAGTATAAATATTTCCAGAGAGGTGTCACCAACGCATACTACAATATTAGCAATGACACAATTTCCACATTAGTTTATACATAAATTTCATCTAAGATATCTTAACATCATGATCATCAAAGACGAAAAACATTGACAGATCAGCGGTGAATAAATATCAATGAACCGCTAAGTAGTGTTACAATCAATATATGATATATTACATATGTGTACATATTTCAACATAGAAACAACTGTATCAAAGTTGTATAACAGTTATGAATCATGTGGGCATCTAGACAAAATATCTGCCATCACATTTTCTGACCCACGGATAGCTCGCACCGAAAAATGAAATGGCTGTAAAGCAATCGCGTATCTGAATAGCCGTAAGAGCTTTCTGGTCAGTTTCCACAATGAAATGCGCGCCCAGAAGAAATCTTTGCAGTTTAAGGATTGACCAAACCATAGCCAATAATTCACGGTCTAGGACCGAGTAATTCTTCTCTGCGGCATTTAATTTCCGAGAAATATACATCACAGGATGCAGAGTTCCAGAGTACTCTTGCATTAGTGCCGCTCCAATCCCGGTGGATGAAGCGTCACTACGAAGAATAAATGTCTTATCCTTAGAAGGCAATACTAGAATAGGTGAAGTAGAAAACATAGTTTTAACCTTATCCAAAGAGGATTGACATTCTTGAGTCCAATGGACTACATTAGGAGACCCTTTCTTTAGCAAGGAAGAAAGAGGTGACATAATGGAGGACAGATTCGGGATGAATCGTCCATAAAATTGTATTAGACCTAAGAGACTTCGTACTTGCTTTTTAGTCTTAGGAATAGAAATGTTAAGTATCTTACTTGTATTATGGTCTTCTGTTTTTAGGAACCCATGACCAACACGGTGTCCTAAGAAAGATATTTCGCTAAAACCAATACATGCTTTCGATGGTTTCGCTGTCAGGTTATGCTCGCATAAGATAGACAATAGTTCATTTATACCATTATAGTGATCGTTCCAAGTATCACTGAAAAGACAGATGTCATCAAGATACGCAATGACATCTGAGCGATGAGATAGGATTCGACGCATCATGCGTACAAATGTTGCAGGGGCGTTCATAAGACCGAAAGGCATGAAATTCCATTGGAATAGACCCCTAGGCGTCGAAAAAGCAGTAAACGGTTTGGCGTGTTCGGATAGTGGAACTTGCCAATATCCCTTAGACAAATCGAGTTTAGTAAAGAAGTGAGAATTCGATAGTCTCGTAAGTAGCTCTTCTAGTAAAGGCATAGGTTCAGCATCGAATTTAGTCACTTGATTCAATTTGCGATAATCCACGCAAAGACGTATGTTATTGTCTTTTTTCCGTACTATAACCATCGGCGAAGAATATGCTGATGTGGATGGTTCAATAATTTTTAACTCTATCATCTCATCTAACTCTTTCTCTACCTGTGCTTGAAAATGTATCGGGATAGGATACGGTCTGACTCTTATAGGACTATGGTCAGTAAGAATAATGTCATGTTGAATGACATCAGTTTGACCAGGAATGTCAGTAAGGACATCCTGAAATTGTTCTAACATAGTAGAAACTTGTTTCTGCTCTCCTGGAGATAATTCTGGAGAAATTGCAACATCTTTCGATGATTCATTAGAGTGAAGAGGAATCATTGGAAAAGGTAAATTTACATCCGAGAAACTCGTTTCCTCATCCTGTATTACTGACAGAGATGAGTACTGTCCATGTTGGACTGGAAAATCGTCCGTTGCCTGGAAAACAGGTTGTAAATAATCAGGACGTTCATGGAATTCCGTGAGCATGTTGATGTGGAAGGTTTTACGCTTCCCGTCAATATCGACGATATAGTCAACATCGGAAACTTTTGATATTATATCGTACGGACCTTTCCAAGAAATGAGAAGTCTATTTTCCCTACAAGGTAGCAAGACAAATGCTTTGTCACCTGGACAAAGTTGACGCAAACATCTCTTTTTATTGGCAAATTCTCTTGCCTTCTGTTTCGCAAATTCAGAAGAAGCAGTTGCCAATTTGCATGCTTCAATAATCTTGTGTCTAAGTGCGATGACATATTCATAAGAGGATTTTGTGTCATCGACAATATTATCAGCAGTTATAAGATCATGAAGTAAGGACATAGGACCTCGCGGTTTCGCGCCAAAGACAAGTTCAAAGGGAGAAAATCCTGTATGTTCGTTGGCGACCTCTCTATATGCAAAGAGAGCCGCGGGTAAAACCCTATCCCAATCCTGAGGATGATCTTCTGTTATCTTACCTAGTAGGTTTTTCAGAGTTCTATTCAAACGTTCCACCATCCCATTGGACATAGGATGATAAATACTACTCATCGATCTCTCTATCTTCAGAGTCGACATTACTTGAGACATGGTATCCGATATGAGTTGGGTACCATGGTCGGATAATATTTCTGCTGGAAATCCCAGACGAGAAAATATTAACCAAAGAGCATCTGCGACATCAGCAGTAGTTATGCTCTTTAGAGGAACAGCCTCCGGCCAACGTGTGCACATATCAACACACGTCAAAATAAATTGGTGTCCTCTAGCAGACTTTATCTTAAATGGACCAATGATGTCTATCGCCATTTTTTGAAATGGCCGAATGGGAATGTCTGCAGCCTGAATAGGTGCATCATGGCGTGGACCTCTGGATTTAATCTCTTGACATACTTTACAAGATCGACAATAGATTCGTATGTCCTTATTCACAGCAGGCCAAAAGAAAGATTGAAGAACTCTAGCTTTAGTACGGGAAAAACCCATATGTCCAGCACACTGCGAATCATGAGCGTGTTGTAAGATTTTAACTCTCATATTTTTAGGCACAAGGATTTGAGAATGAATGGACTTAGCGGAGTCTTGTACCATACGTACAAGTACGCCATTCTTCATCGTAATCCAAGATTTACGATTAGTATCCTTATTCGGATCACCTTTTGTTGCCAGAGTAAAGAATTTCTTTAGAGTAGGATCATCTTCCTGCTGTTTGATAAAGGAATCGTGGGAAATCTCCAAGGGATCATCTCGGATCTGCGCATCATTATCTTCAGAATGTGAAGATTGTGGCATATTAAGAGCTTGAGCCCTAGTGATTACTGCATTAGCCGATTGCATATTAACATTTTCCCAATTAGAAATTTGCTGTGGAGTAGTGGAGTACTTCTCCAATGTGCCACCAAATGTTACACATTTGACTATATTGCCTGTAGCTCGAGAAGGATTTACGAGTGATTGCCTCACTCCAATGGTAGTGCACCCCGAATCAAAAAGAATTGATACCGGAGTACCATCTATTAGGCCCCTATTAAAGACAAGAGCACCCCTTCCATTATGCGCAATTGACGCATGGAGAGCGGGAAGCGGGTGACCGCAGCTTAAAGTAGACACTGTGGTTGGATCGAATAATGTTTTGCATTGCGAACACTCAGATGCTCTAGCAAAATCGAAAGCGGAATTTGCTACACTGTTGGAGTCTTTTTTATCATTATTCTGATTATCGGTGTCGTGGAACTCCTGTTGTGCAGAGTTAGCCTGGTAATAAGATTTACCATGTCTTTTGTGTTGTGATCTACCTCGGTTATAATTGTCTCTATAATTATTATTGCCTCTGTTATAACCCCTATTTGGGTTTGAATCATAATATTCATGATCATAATCATCACGCTCATTATATTGAGTATCCCTGTAATATTGTTTCTGTTGTCTCCATGAAGCACTTGGGTAGTTCCTATAGCTACTCCCTTTTCGAGAATTTCTAACATTATGGGTACCTCTCGCGTGTCGAGGACTATCAGCCCGATTCCAGTTCTTCGAAGAAGAACCCTGATTTGAGTGGTTATCTTGGTTTTGATACTTATTCCAATTAACCTTTTTATCAAATTTATTTTTAGCTCCTTGGAATTTATGTGAGTAATTCTGATTATACCCTGTTGCCGAAGCAACTGGCATACTCTCTTTAATGTTAGAGTTACTAAGAATCATGTCAGGGTGTGCCGTGGCATACTGGTCACAATATTCTTCCATTTGCTTTATTGTACCAGGTTTACGCTCATGTAAGAACTCTAGGAATGATTTATTTACAGAAGACATGACCTTGTCTCTTAGCAATAAATCCGTAAGACCATCAAATGTTTTCTCTGTTTTGGATAATTCAATCCATCGTGAAAGTGTAATTCGTGCTTTTGAGATGAAATCTGAGAATTCTACACCTACCTCAGGTCTCATTGTTTTAAACAAAAGACGGTAACCTTCCTCAGACAGCTGATATCTCTTTATCAAAGCTGCCCTAACAGCATCATAATTATCTTTGTCGGCCTCTTCAACAAAATATAACTTACTTAGGGACTCCCCTTTTAGATTTTCAGACAACTGATTCACATACTGTGATTTGTCAACATTATGAGATCGACAAGCCCGTTCAAATCTAGAAAGCCAAAATGTTATGTCATCACTGGTAGGGTTAAACGCTGGTACCTTGACCTTGTACACAAAGGGTTTACCATTACCACCAGATGCCTGATTAACATTACTCATACATGTCAATTTTAATTTCTCTAATTCAAACTCATGTTCTCTTATTGCTTTTCTCTCTTCAGCTTCTCTATCTAATCTTCTCTGTTCTGCAGCAGCTTCTAATTTTTCTGTTCTGCAGCAGCAGCAACTTCTAATTTTTCCTGTTCTGCATCAGCTTCTAATTTCTTCTGTTCTGCCTCAAATCTCCTTTCCTCCATTTGCATCTGCAATTTCTTTAGTTCAGCAGCAGTATCAGCTTCTTTTTCTAATCTTTTTTCTTCAGCCAGAGCTTTTTTTTTCTTCTATTTGAAGTTTTCTCTCCTCAGCCGCAGCTTTTTTTTCCTCAGCAGCAGCTTTTCTTTCTTCAACAGCAGCAGCAGTTTTTTTCTCTTCTGCAGCTAATGCTTTGTCATATTGAGCAACAGCCCATTGTTCTAAGTCTTTTCCAGTCTTATCAAGAGATTTTCCTTGTGTAATGAAATAATCTAATGTAGACATATTGTCTTCTTAAATCAGAAACCTGAAAAAGTAAATAAATTACCCTATTTCGTTTTAATGGGAGAGGACAACAATAACTGTATCTCAAATACTGTGGGGACAAGCCTTACAAAGGTCTTGTATACCTCAATGTAATCAAAGATCACTTGAGTACCTGTGGAAAAAATATTTCCCTTTACCAATCACTTTGGGAGACAAGCCTTACAAAGGTCTTGTACATTTTGTTTTATAACAATAACAATCATAAAGTACTGATCTGTACTATACTATCAGTGTATACCACTATACGTCATATGTCAACTAAAGACATTACAAAGGACAACAAGAAAAGACAATATGAACACATTTGCAGAGATCAAATTAAATTAAATAGGAGAAATGAAAAAAATGATCACAGAAACCGTGATGATAACTGCCATAATAAAATGACAAGACAAATAACGCCACAGTGTATAAACATAAGGGTGTAAAAAACTGAAATGAAAGGAAAGATGAGACCTACAATTATACAAACAAATCAAACAAAACTAAGGAACACAAAATTATTACCAAAAACAACGAAGAAAAGAACACCTTATCACAACTAACAGAAATAGCAGCAAATTGTTGCTAACAAATTTCCAATTAAGAAAATGTGTACCTATAGAATACTAGTCCAGACCAATGTCACTCGGCATACCTTGTACTAGTCACACAGAACATAAACTAATTTAATACATAACAAATAACATGTAAGCATAAATAGCATATAGCATACAACATAATTTATGTCATGAATGGAATGTGTTGCAGGTATAGTGTTGTAAAGCAGGCACAGTTTATTTTAATACTAATAACTTGCCACTTTATTCAGTAATAGATTTAATTTTAAACTATTACACTGTCAATTTTTCTCTGTTGAGCATATGAAGATCCAACGATGAACTATGCACTTTATGTTCAACAACACTGTGATTCTTCTGTACGTTGAGAAATGTCAACAATACTGCTCCAGATATTTTCTACACTTGATACCACTGTCCTGTGTAATACTGTCTGTACAGCGAAAAACTGTCAACAAGCGCTGACCTAGATACAGCATCCTATCGGTAATACAGGTCAAGCTGACATCGACTGTATAGCTGTCCTACTGGTGTTGATGTGGTCAAACAAATGTTCTTTCAGCTGTAAACTGTGATTCTCAACACAAAACTGCGTAAGCTGGACCCAGGAATCTGGCTCGCCACTGTAAAGTTTCTTTTCTTCTTTCCACTCTGTAAAGTGTCAGTCTGTATGCTCTGTAAGGAAGAGTGGTGTGTTGTTGAGATCAGGCATGCTCCAGTCTACCCAGCTGTAAATGGGTAACTCACCCTAGTCCTGAGTTAGGGAAGGCAAAGGCTCCAGGGGAAGCAGGCCCTAAACTTGGTCACTTCAACCGACGCAGGATGGTGTATGTATGAAGTAGAAGTGTAGAGTGTGATTACCGCGAATGGTGTACTGTTCGTGCTGACCAATATAACCACTCATACACTTGTGTCTACAAGGCACCAATGCAGACTGCTGGAATCTTTGTTTACTCAATTTATTCAGACGTACACACTGGGACATACGAGTACATCATGGTATGTTGACATATCAATTTGTAGGTATACATAGCAGATCTGAAGTCATGACACATTCAGAAATAATGGGCAGTACATCAAAAGTTCAATGTCATGATATATTATGGCCGCATCCCCCTATCTGACTAAACGCGTCAGTGAAGGCAGATCGGTAAATAACTAAAGTTATTTGACGTCCATAGTTTGTAGTATATATTATGAAACCACGAAAGAGGGTTTCTAGCAAGATTGAGATCTCCCGGTCACTGTCCGATAATAGGATAAATAATCTGTTCTCTTGGCAGTGATCAAAACATATGATGACCGAAATCTAACATGGCTGCCTCCCTGAGTTGTCGTTCACTCATTCATAGGAAGGAGAATATAAGCCAGAGTTAATTTATAATGGGTATATAAATGATTTCATAAATGTTTCCATACAGCTCTACGGTGATCAGGTTAATTCACGTAGCCATAACCGCTGTAGGAAAGTCTGTCATCTTTGTCGATACAAAACACGACCCTAGCGATACGAAGCACAATGTTCCATCTAGGTCGAATCGACATGAGATCATCAAAATAGGGTCTGGCAATACATGGAGTCCGAATTATACATTGTACCGTACCTTAGGAGAGTCTCTAACATAAACTATAGTAGAGATACCATCTCCTTTAGAAGAAAACCACTTCCTGAATTATATTTCCTTAAGAATCTACCAGCCCTTTGAAAAATGCGTACCCGCCATTATCACGGTACATCGGAACTCATCACGACTTGTCAAGACAACTCATACTTCCGCTAGACCGGAATAATAAGAATCTAGTCCCGCCTACCCATCCAAAATATACAATATAGGACTGATTCTACTTGTACTAATAATATGTAATACATATGAATTCAGGCCATAAACATAATAAGCAAATTAATATATTTTCTGGCCCTAAAAAATAAGTACAAACGTAAGAGCAATCCATGCGCCGGATCAATATCAAGAACGATTACTCCTATAATCAAAAGTGTGAATCAAACATGGATTCTCTCGCTTTTACCATAGACAGCATTTTCATACACAAATGAATGAATGTCTATATTTTTCCCATATTAAATAGCCATATCGATTTTTGTAATATGTGCGTCAAAATATGCACGCAACACTTATGCACAGTCTTCCTGTCCCGCGCCATCTCACAAGGTCTTTACGTGTCGCTTTCATCCCTTATATATATATATATATATATATATATATATATATATATATATATATATATATGTGTATATGCCATAGCACAACAAAATGGCAACAATCACTATACAATAGCTTAGAGGTTCTCTTTTTATCAGCGCCATCAGTATGTTGTAAATACAATAATCCAATAATAATTGTCAATGCTCTTTTGAGTAGGGAATGATTTTTTTTCTGTGGATATGTTTATTTTGTCCAAATTATTAGCCTACTCTATTTGTATGGTCCACCCTCCCTCTTGGAATATTTTAATATGGCAAAATAGTTATTTACCAAATATTTCCCATACCCCCAATGATAAGCTTCTCGTACCCTCTGGCCATATGCAAAGGCCCTACCTTTGGCGGGGTACCTCTGCCACATCAGCAGAATACTAGTGCTTTTATTTCAGTGCTTACATCAAGTCAGCCGTTAGTAGTCCCTTTCATGGCTTATTGCTTATCAGGGCTATTCAAAGTTCAGGCCTTGAGCATTCTTATTTTTGTGTGACTACTGCAACCAGTACGGGCTGATCACCCGTTTGCCAGTCACTTCGATTACGGAAACAACAGCAGATGGGTTGATTTGCCATTGCCCTAAAGACGCCACTAGGCGTGATGGGAAACAATGGCAAAGAAAACCTATCTGCTGTTGCCCTAAGACGCCACTAGGCGTAATGGCCACTGACTGCTTTGACGGTCGGTGGCTAAGGACGGAAGAAGAAGAAGAAGAGACTGCAACCAGTATAGCTGAATGACTCCAGCTTATGGTTGAATAAAGAGTCAAGTCACATATCTTGCAGTGAGCCATCCCTCCACAGATCTTGAATGTTTTAACGCTACTCATGAGTTCCGTTGTTCTCTTCCATTAACAGTCACACTATCAATTATCTTTTAATTCCACTGTTTCTGCTTTCTTATTTTTTCCCTGACGTCACGATGTGCGCCAGTGCCCCTCTACTCAAGACATGTTCAATGCAGAGGCGTATTTAATCATTTGGCATGCAGAACGGAGACTACTTGTGGCATCCCCCTCCTATAAATAACCACATTTGTAAGTATATTTTTAAAAGTAAGCACTATCATAAGAGTGCCTGGTGGGACCACTCATCGGTGGCTACTCCCCTTGCATCCTCCTTTGTACGCCACTGGTCCAATGATGTCTGATTATCTTCTTATAGGTTTTATGTTTGTATATTAGCTCCATAGAAAAGTGTAGAGAATTCAACGTTGACCTACATACTTGTTTCATTGATTACACCAAAGCTTTCGATTGTGTACAACATCAGCAGTTATGGGCTATTATGAAAAATATGGGATTTCCAAACCACCTTATACAACTCATCGCACTGCTGTACCAAGAACAACAGGCAACCGTAAGAATAGAGGGGGAAACATCAGAATGGTTTGAAGTACAGAAAGGAGTAAGACAAGGCTGTACCCTTTCCCCTTACCTGTTTAACATTTATGCCGAGAATATCATGAGAAACGTAAGAGATGACCAAGAACACACAGAGTTTGACTCATTTAACATCGGCGGGTACCAGATCCCGGAAATCAGATATGCTGACGACACAGTCCTCCTATCGACCAACCCAAAAGGACTTGAACAATTACTTCTGTCCACCAAAAAAACACAGCGAGGCCCAGAATCTATACCTAAACACCAAGAAGACCAAAGTATTGACAACAGACAAAGTAAAGACCAAACCAGAAATTGAAATTGATAACGAAGAACTGGAAAGTGTCAATGAATTCGAATACTTAGGATCAATCATTAACAGCTCTGGCGACTGTGCAGTAGAAATTAAAAGAAGACTTGCAATTGCTTCACATAAGCTAATACAGATGAAAAACCTATGGCAAGGCACAAGCAAAGAAACAAAGTTACAACTGATCAGAGCATGTATATTCCCAGTAGCAACATACTGCTGCGAGACTTGGACACTCAATAAAACAGTTGCAAAAAAGATTACATCATTCGAAATGAAATGCTATAGAAGGATGTTGAGAATACCCTGGACAGAAAAAAAAGACCAACAGAGAAGTACTGCACTCACTAAACGTACAGGAACATTGGCTCCTAAATACCATCGCAATAAGGAAGCTGAAATTTTTCGGTCATATAAAAAGACATAATAGTCTGGAAAAAACAGTGATGGAAGGCATGGTCCCTGGAAAAAGGGGAAGGGGTCGACCTAGACGACGGTGGACCCAGGACATCACAGAGAGTCTGAACTTGTCTTTGGCTGATGCAGGTCGACTTGCCCAGAATCGTGATGCGTTCAGAGCAGCTGTAATGGAGACAACGTTCTGGAAAGAATACGTCACATGATGATATTAGCTCCTTTCAAGTGCTCTTTGATATATGATATCTATGAGATTTTTAACATTCTTCTGAGAAACCAAAGCTTTGTTGCAACCATTGACTTTTACCCCCATTTTTGTGTGTGCTCAATGACCATGACTCACATCCATAGAATACGGTTGGTTCGATGTAACACTTCAGAAATGTTTTCCTTGTGGTCAATGACACGAATTTATTGCCTTGGACGGTCCTTAATTTATGGCATGCATTTTTTGTTTGGCATATTCCACTCTTGCCCCATGTAGGTCAAAATGGAGGGGGGGGGGGGTCTCTAATGAGACAAAGAAAGAATAAGGTTACATCTCCCTCAGCCATGTCGTACATGGCGACTAATATGAGGTTATACATAAAACTGGCCACCTCATCATGTCAGAAAAACTGCAGCACCAAGAGAATGTGAATGTTTGTTGAGGCTTCCTGCATGCTGCTGTGCTGGTCCCCTGCTCCATGAGGAGCGAAAAGGAAAATGTTGATTATTATTCTGTTCTTAATCTCAGTCATGATTTTTAAATCTCAGTCATGATTTTCCCCATCTGATGTAATCATTGTGCTTATCTCAGTCATGATTTTTCCCCATCTGATGTAATCATTGTGCCTATCTCAGTCATGATTTTCCCCATCTGATGTAATCATTGTGCCTATCTCAGTCATGATTTTCCCCATCTGATGTAATCATTGTGCCTATGTAACTAAAATTGTGTTCTCCTTATGGATGATGAAGCTACCGCTTCAGCTGGTCCTTGTGTAATTAGCCTGCAGTAAACAATCACATGCCTTGTACGACATGCCAGAGGGAACAGTAGTCCTAATCTTTATTTTTCTCATCACAGACTACATAGAGCTCTCTCTTTATTGTATTTCTTAGTAATATTTTGGTCACATGACTCATAAGACTAGTGGTCTTTGATCTGCACATTCAGTTGCTCCTGGTTTCTGGGTAAACATTGTGTTGTAGTAGTTCTTCTTCTTCTTCATTCGCCTTCAGACTTCTTCATTTATGACTCTAATAACGGCTCAAGGTTCCTGACATCTCCAAACAGTATTTTCGAGGAGTGAGGTAGGTTGTTGCCACATGCCACGCCGTTCATTGCTGTATGTTGGGCAGGACTGCCGCAGGTGTTTGGATGTCATCTGGGTGGTGCCGCAGGTGCAGAGATCTGTTGCACTAATTCTGTACTTGTGGTATAGATGGTATCTCAATCTGTTGTGTCCAGTGCTTAGCCAAAAAATGGGGACCTGGTCTCGCCTAGATAGCTGATGATATGCATAATTTTTTTTAATGGCCTGAGTGCTCTTTTTCCCATTAGGACTTGAATGTTGCTTTTATAGTAGTTTTTTGCCATTTCATAAGTTGTCCCTATATTATACTGTTGTAGCGCTCCTCCTTCCTTAGCAAGTCTATCTGCCTCCTCATTTCCTGATATGTTGCAGTTGGCTGGTATCCACTGGATTGTGCACTCGTTGAAACATTTGGCCAGTCTTTGAAGGGAGATTATCAGATCTTTCAATCCTTTAGAATGGGTTTGAGTAGGTCAGTGAGTGCCTTACCAAATGAAAGGTCAAAAGTCAAGTTAATCCCATAGCACATACTGCTGTAGGGGAATGAAGTGTTTGAGATTTCATTACACTAGGTCGAGCTTTTAGAGGTGGGGTGACCAGTTCCCTTCCTCCTCTAATTCAAAAGCAGAGTCAGGTACCCATTTAAAGTTTGGTAGACTGGTGCGTGACGCAACCATGTTTACCAGTACTTATGCCACAAGAGGCCAGCACTCTAACCACTCTGCCAATCCAACGCTCCACCAAATGAAACAATCAATCAATCAATACCCTTTAGCTCCCCAAGGAGCATAGGCTTTCAACAAACACATGCCAAGTCCTCTTGTCCCATGCCATCTGCTCATGCTCTTTTCCTCATTATTTTCACCTCTGTATCCAGTTCTCTTCTCCATGTGTTTTTTGGGTCTACCTCTGCCTCTCTTTCCTGGTGGATTCCAGAAACAAGGACAGCCTTGTAATGCTATCAACAGGTTTCCTCAATGTGTGTCCTATCCATCGCCAGCATCTTCTCAACTCTTGTTCCACTGGCACTTTTCTGGTTCTTGTCATCAGTTCCACATTTGTGACTTTGTCATACCATTTCAGTCCTTCTATTCTACGCAAGCACCCGTTTATAAAAGTCTGTAGCTTATTGGTTGTTGTTTTTGTTGCTCTCCATGTCTCAGAGCCATACAATAGGACTGACTTCACATTTGAGTTGAAGATTCTTATTTTTATGTTGGACTTGATTTTTCTCTTGTTCTCCATATGTTTCTCAATGCAATGAATATGCTTGCCTCTTGCTTTTTGTATTCTTATTTTGATATCACTGTCTGTCCCTCCAACTTTGTCTAAATTACTGCCAAGATATGTGTATGATTCTACATCTTTTAGTGGTGTTTCTTCAAGTTCAACCGTGTTATCATTTCTAGCATTTATTCTCATAATCTTTGTCTTTTCCCTGTATGTTTTCAGGCCCACTTGTTTTGACCTCTTTTCAAGAATTTTCATTTTCTCTTTCATCTGTTTATGGTTATGGGACAGAAAAGCCAAGTCATCTGCAAAATCCAGATCATCAAGCTGTTTAGTCAGATTCCTCTGGATTCCATTTCTGTTGTGTGATGTCTATGTTTTCATAACCCAATCTATTGCCTGTAAGAAAAGAAATGGAGACAAGAGGCATCCCTGTCTCACTCCCGTTCTAATCCTAAACAGTTATGTAAGTTGTCCTTCATGAAAAACTCTGCATTTCATGTCTTCATAGGTCTTCCTTATTAAGTTAATGATCTTCATGGGAACTCCATAATGCCTCATCAATTTCCAAATTAATTCTCTGTCTACACTGTCAAATGCCTTTTCATAGTCCACGAATCCGATGTATAGCGATGAATTCCATTCCAGGCTTTTTTCAACTATCTGGTCTGTACAGCATCTGTTTTGTCGGAAACCTGCTTGTTCATCTCTCAGTTGCTTGGCTATGGACTCTTTTAATCTCTCAAGGATGATTCTTTTTAATACTTTTCCTGGCACTGATAGTAACATTATTCCTCTATAATTTGTGCACTCTTGTAAATTTCCCTTCTTAGGCATATTGACCAGATAACCTTCCTTCCATTCTGCTGGTATTTCCTCTCTCTCCCAGACTTTGCCAAGTAGTTTGTATAATATCTTTGCATAGGTATCAATATCTGTTTTGATGGCCTTTGCTAGAATGCCATCTGGACCAACTGCTTTTCCATCTTTCAGAAGCTTTATGGCTTTCTTTATTTCTTCTCTACTTGGTCGTTCATAGCTTATTTGTAACTCCTCTTCTGCTGGCTGGATGTCTGGGGGATTAGTTGGAGCTGGTCTATTGAGAAGTTCCTCAAAATGTTCTGTCCATCTCTTCATTTGTTCTTGTATATTACTAAGCAATTTTCCATTCTTATCTTTTATGAGGCCATTTGCTTGCTTATATTTCCCTGTTAGCTTCTTTGTGTTGTTGTACAGGTCCCTCATATTTCCTTTGGCTGCAGCTTCCTCTGCTTCCCTTGCCAAACTAAATGAAGGCGACCTGTAAAAAATAAAACACAAAAAAAAACTGAATACCATTTGATAATTTTTTCTTTGACTACAGCACAAGACATTGATTACGAAGATAATAAACTTTTTTTAAAATCAGCATTAAATGCATATAAAAATAAAAAAAAAAACTATTTAAGATAAACAACATAATAAAAAGTTTAGTCCTAGCCATTGTGACCTGTCACCACAACTTTCTTGGTGTCCTTGCCATGGCTATAGTTTTGTTTTCTGTTCCCCTGGATACTGTTATCATTAATTCTGGCCAACACTAGTTTTGCTGGAAGTGAATGCAGGATGGTTGTTGAATTTGTTGTGGCTATGACAAGATGACAGTTTACTTTGTCATGGGCTTCCTTTGTGCCTTTAAAATAAAAAAATACACAGTTCTGTATCAATCTTTTTTGTCCGACATCAATTATTCTTTCATGCGCTAGATGCTTAGCAATCACTATTTTTATTTGGTCATCTAATGCTTGGAACTGTGATCTTGTTCAGATTATGTGAAGGTGACGACATTGACCGTGTGCAATGAAGATAGTCCTTAAAGCCAAAGCAAACCAAAGATGAAGATACCTTGACCTCTATTCTAGCTAATTGGTTTGCCTGTGATTGTTTATGACAGAAAATTTTTTAAATTACTCCACCTACCCACAGTTTGTTTAGTATGGTTTTATCTGCAACTTCAGGATTTATTCACTAATGATTATATGTGTTCTAGAACCTACACTAGTATCTTTGCACCATAACAACTATTCTTAATGTGTACTTTCTAAAATAATGCATTAGGTACATCAAAAATCAGGGTACATTGCTATTTCTCATAGATGTAAAATGTGTTCATTTGCTTTGACCTCTACACCTCATGGTAGAAGATGAACAAGTAAGTAAATTTGCTTTAAGCTCAGTACAGCGTTTTGTTCTTTGCTGGATAAAAAATAGCTTGTGTGTAGCCTCTGTGTTATCATCGTTTACTGGAGGAGCCATATTTTGAGTCCTTTTTTTTTTGTTGTTGCAATGTTTCCCTAAACATTTGTTAGCTGTATTATTCCCTGATGTCCACATCTTTTTTTTCAACAGTGTGAGAAAACAATTCAAATGAGCATATTGCTTACTTTTTGTGAGATATAACCTTTATTTTTAAAAATGACCAACAATGTATGTTTTCTATGTGTAGCAATATTTAAATGTGATTTAGTTAATATTTGACACTTATTTTACTTAATTTTCACATAATTTTTCTTAGACCACATCTTTTTTTCTTTAAATTTATAATTCTGTATTCTGGACTTGAAGAATTTAGTACAAGTTTAGGGCCCCATCAGACACTATTATGATAATTCTTACTGTTAAAAATATACTTGCAAATGTGTTTTGTTGTAGTAGGATGTCAATTGTAGGGTCCACTCCAGGTGCAACATACTTTAATTATGGCCTCTGCTTACACTATTTTTTATACAACTAGAGACAACTCTGGCTTTAAATGTTTAGCAATAATAAGAGTTGTACTTCTGTTGGCATATAGAGCACTGAAACATCGCTGACAATTAAGAGCCTGACAGATTGGCAAACAGAACTACCTCAATCTGATAAAAGAATAACTTGTGAAGAGGCCAAGAGATTTATCAGAAGCAGAAGCAGGGAACAAAAAAAAATTATTCATATTACCAGCTCAACAGAGATGAGCAAGTGGTAATCTTCAGCCTCTGCACAGGTCACAACAGATTGAGATACCATCTATTCAACAAGCCAATGGTAGGATCTACTGCTGAGTGTAACTGTGGCATGACTGCTGAATGTCTGATGGAAAGGTGTCCAACATTTGAGAAACATAGAAAGCACATATGGCAGGTGACCAGTACCATTCCTGGACAAACTATTGAGATAGCACCAACGTCCACTGCTTTCTTTAAACATTTCAAGTTGAAACCTGGAAGTGTACGACAAACAACAAGATGAAGAACATAAAGAAATGTTTCATAAAAACAAAAACAAGAAACAAATATTAAACATATAACAGCTAAGAAGGGCTTTTAAAAAATCATATTTTGTATTACGAAACACTATTTTGATTTCTCACTGAACTTTAACCAAGTAAATCACAATATTGCTCAGTGTAATTCTTGGGGGCCTCTGAGACCCCCCCCCCCCCCCACAAAACAGGGCTGCTGGTCCCTGAGGCATGTTGTAAGAGATGAGGCTGACAACCTCATCAAGTTAAACAAAATGCTACAGAAGACACAGCTACAAGAGTACAGGAATACTTTGGCACATGCTGCCTGTAAAGGGTTTAGCTGCATGGCAGCTCCATCCTCTTTAAGGAGGGAAAAGGGAAATGCTAATGATATCACTGTATTAAACACTGCTCCATAATCTACAATATTAAAACAAGCAGTCCCAAATTAAAATTACTTACGAGATAATACATGGTCCGGTACATATAAAAATACATAAGAAATCAAGGCATGTTGGTATTTCTCATAGCTTCTTTTATTTTTAGTTCAGTACAGTATTTTGTTCTTTTGTTGCATTAAAAAATAGATTGTGTATACCTTTGTTTTCTCATTTACTGTAGCAGCCCTTTTTTTAAGTTTTTTTTTTTTTGCAGTGTTAGCTGTATCAGCATTATCATTATTAACATATCTGTTAGCTGTATCAGTATTATCATTATTAACATATCTGTTAGCTATATCAGTATTATCATTATTAACATATCTGTTAGCTGTATCAGTATTATCATTATTAACATATGTTAGCTATATCAGTATTATCATTATTAACATATCTGTTAGCTGTATCAGTATTATCATTATTAACATATGTTAGCTATATCAGTATTATCATTATTAACATATCTGTTAGCTGTATCAGCATTATCATTATTAACATATCTGTTAGCTGTATCAGTATTATCATTATTAACATATGTTAGCTATATCAGTATTATCATTATTAACATATGTGTTAGCTGTATCAGTATTATCCTCATACTGTCCACATATGTTCTTTTTTTTTTTTTTCAAAAGACGTATGTGAGAAAACAATTCAAATACATGTACCAAATGTTGATAATAACTCACTGAAGCATTAGCTAGTATATTTGCCATCCTCAGGTCACCATCTGAAGTCAATATAGTTATTTTCACTATCACAAATAATTTTTGTATATACCAGTAAACAGCATCAGCATATATTCTAGCAATTTTGATAAAAGTTTGTTCCTCAGCTTTCACTTATAAATATTTTTGTTGTTATTGATTTTTTTTTTTTTTTTTTTTTTTCGTACGCCCGCTAATACTCGAGGTGAAATCTCAGGTTATTATTAATATTTTAACCTGATATTGATTTTACGTGAGTATCCCTTTGTTTCTTGTACAGAGACAGGTGTCCCTCGCCATTCAGGCAAATACTCTCCGATTTCGGAGGTACCCATTAGAGCTGGGTCGGCTCAGGAGCCGCCAGTCCCTGGTCGACGACACTCCTTCAAATGTCCTCACCAGGTCTCGAGTTAATCCAGTCCAAATCCCGGTCAACGAAAAATCCTCAAATGCCGTCGCCCGGGTTTGATCCTGTATCACCCGGTCGCCAGAGTGGTGTTGTAACCACTACGCTAGCGCGGCCCCCTTGTTATTGATAACAATAGAATCTAGAATGTGAGTTCCTACCACAGCTTTTATTCATTCATTCATATCAACTAAATTTAAACTTAGTTACAAAAAAAAAAACTAAGGTTTTAAATCAAGACACATTTTTTAAAATCCCCCACTGTCCACATCTGTTCTTTTTTTTTTTTTAAAAGACGTGTATGTGAGAAAACAATTCAAATACACGTGACAGCGATTGATAGTAACTCACTGAAGCATTAGCTAACATATTTGCCATCTTCAAGTCAGCATCTTAAGTCGATATAGTATTTCCACTATCACAAATAATTTTTGTATATAATAATAAACAGCATCAGCAAATATTCTAGCAGTATTGATGAAAGTTTGTTCCTCAGTTTTCACTTATCAATATTTTTGTTGTAATTGATAACAATAAATTATAGAACTGGAGTTCCTTAGATAGCATTTTATAAAATCATTACAGCATAAATTTAACCATGTACTGAAATACCATTTTCTTGAATGTGTCAGATTTTAAAAGAATAAAATATTCTGGTAGATAATTATTCTTAAGTGACTTTCATTCATTCATATCCCTTTTTGTTCCATGTGAAGCATTAAGCAATACTGAAGCCTCCTTGCAGGAAGACTGCACCAAAATATGAATGTGCTCTTGCAAGCCCTCATGTACAACTATTGGCCTAAAGCAGTGTTGCTTGTTCCGCTGACTTTAAACACAGTTTAAAAAACATACTTTTTTCTTTGAATGAGGACAAATCACAAGTTCTTGTTTTTGCTGTATCTGTTGTTGAAGGAACAAAAAGGAAGATCAGCAGGAGTGGATAACATAAAAATTGAAATGATAGAAGCTCTGGAGAGCTTTGGTATAGATACAATCACAGAAATATGCAATGATATATACAATACAGGATATTTACCACACGACATGAAGACATCAGTTTTTATAACATTGCCCAAAAAACCAAATGCAACAGAATGTTCAGACTTCAGAACAACCAGCCTGATGAGTCATGCAATTAAGATACTGCTCAAAATCATACAGGAGAGAATAAAAAGTAAAGTAGACAGCGAAATCCAAGAAGAACAGTTTGGTTTTAGACGGAACAGTGGAACAAGAGAGGCAATATTTTGCCTAAGAAGATTAGCAGAAAAATATACAGAGGTCCAAAAAAGTGTGTATGTGTGCTTCATTGACTATAAGAAGGCTTTTGACAGAATCCATCATGAGAAAATAATTGAATGCCTCAAAGACATAGGTATTGATGGAAAAGATATAAGAATACTCAGTAACCTTTATTGGGAGCAAACTGCCACAGTAAGATCGGGAAGGAATTATTCACCATACATAGACATAAAAAGAGGTGTCAGACAAGGTTGTGTGCTGACCCCCTGCCTATTTAATTTATACACCGAAAAAATTTTCAAACAGATACAGGAAATACCAGGACTGAACATCAGTGGAAGGTCAATAAACAACCTTAGATATGCAGATGATACTGTGTTGTTAGCTGAAAGCGAACAGGAGTTACAAGAACTGGTTGGTTGTTCGTCCATCACGGGTGATGAAGACCACTCTGTTCATCCAATTATTTAAGAATATGTTAGGTTAGTCTATGGGTACGAAGGTGACTGAAGAGCCCGATGCGGGCCTGGAAAGATCTTGGACAGTGTGGGCAGGGAATGTTTGCTTCATGTGAAGGTTTTATTTCACGGTCCTTTCTAGCTTGTCTCCGCTGTTCCGCTGCTGCTCTTCTGGATGATTCGCATGCTGCTGCACCTTTACGAAGAGATGTGCGCCAAGCAGTTCGGTCTTGCGCAGCAGCTTCCCATGTGTCTGGGTTTATGTCAAAGGTTTTCAATGACGTCTTTAACGTGTCTTTGAAGCGCTTCTTTTGGCCACCATGGGAGCGTTTACCCTTCTGCATCTCACCATAAAAGAGTATCTTTGGCAGTCGATGGTCTGGCATGCGGACTACATGACCTGCCCAGCGAATTTGTGACTGCATCAGAATAGTATCAATACTAGGGATACCAGCTCTGTCAAGAACGGCGGTATCCGGGATCTTGTCTTGCCATTTGATGTTCATTATCTTCCTGAGACAGACTGTATGGAAGTGGTTTAGCTTCTTTACGTGGCGCCTGTATACAGTCCATGTTTCACATGCATATAGCAGCACTGGAAGCACCGCAGCTCTGTACACCTTCAGCTTTGTCTGTAGACTAATGCCACTTCGATGCCAAACGTTGGTGTATAGTCTGCCAAATGTGCTGCTGGCTTTGGAGATCCTGGTGTTCACCTCATCATCAATGACAATGTTCTGGGATAGTGTGCTACCAAGGTATGTGAATCTGTTCACAACATTCAGTTTCTCACCATTAACCTTGATGACTGGCTCAGTATAAACTGTGCCAGGAGCTGGTTGGTACATGATTTCTGTTTTCTTCGTGTTGATGGTAAGCCCAAAGTTGGCGCAGGCTTCGGAGAATCTATCCACACTATGCTGCAGATCAGCCTCTGAGCCAGCATTGAGGGCACAATCATCAGCAAACAGAAGATCTCTGATGATGTGTGATTTGACCTTGGTTTTTGCTTGAAGCCTCCTAAGGTTAAACAATTTTCCATCAATACGATAACTAATGTCGATTCCTGTGTCCCCGTCTCTAAAAGCATCAGTCAGCATAGCAGAAAACATGATACTGAACAGAGTCGGTGCAAGTACGCACCCTTGTTTAACTCCATTTGAGACGGGGAAAGGCTCTGATAGCTCACCATTTTCCTGAACTCTAGCCTGCATTCCATCATGCAGTTGCTGCACTATTGTGATAAATTTCTTTGGGCAGCCGTATTTTGCCATGATCTTCCATAGACCCTCTCTACTCACCGTGTCGAACGCCTTTGTCAGGTCGATGAAAGCTGTGTACAGGTCACAGTGCTGTTCTTGGCATTTTTCTTGTAGCTGTCTTGCAGCGAACACCATATCTGTGGTTCCACGTTCTTTCCGGAATCCACACTGACTTTCAGGTAAAAGACCTTTGTCAAGATGAGCCGTAAGGCGATTCAAAAGGATTCTGGCGAATATCTTCCCAGCGATTGATAAAAGAGAGATGCCTCGATGATTGTTGCAGTCTTGGCGATTACCTTTACGTTTATATAGATGTATAATTGAGGCATCTTTGAGATCGTGTGGGATGGTTTCACTCTGCCACATTTGCTGGAAGATCATATGAAGTTTCTCTATCAGAACTGCACCGCCATCTTTATAAACCTCAACAGGAATTGAATCGGAGCCAGGGGCCTTTCCACTAGACAGTTGACGAATCGCTTTTTTAGTTTCCTCCAGAGTTGGTACATCATCTAATGCTTCATTTATAGGAATTTGGGGCAGGCGGATGATGGCTTCGTCGTTAATAGATAATGGCTGGTTCAAGATATTATTAAAATGTTCAGCCCAGCGTTGGAGCATTTTTTCCTTGTCTGTAATTAGTGTTTTTCCATCTGCATTAAGGAGGGGAAATGATCCTGATGATGTTGGACCATAGACCGCTTTGAGTGCAAGGTAAAAGTTTTTCAAGTTACTTAGGGCTGCCCAATTTGTTTCCACACTACAAGAACTAGTGAAGCAAGTGAACAGTATAAGTCATGAATATGGACTCGACATTAATATTGAGAAAACAAAAACTATGATAATTAGCAAAACAGACGATAAACCCACATTAAAGATAAGCGTAAATGGGAAAATCCTGGAACAAGTCAAGAGCTACGTATATCTTGGTCATATAATAACAGAAGATGGCAGATGTGAAACAGAAATCAAGAAGAGAATAGGAATGGCCAAAGCTACATTCAACAACATGAAACATATACTGACATCCAAACAGTTATCTCACAAATTAAAACTGAGAATCATAAAGTGTTATATATATTCTGCATTTCTGTATGGTGCAGAAATATGGACGATGAATAAGCATTTGGAAGAAAGAATTGAGGCTCTTGAAATGTGGATATATAGAAGAATGGGGCGTATCTCATGGAAAGAGATGAAAACAAATAAGGAGGTCCTAGAAAATCTAGGTATGAAAAGAGAACTAATGAGAGAGGTCAAAGTTCGGCAGCTAAAATACTTTGGCCACATAAAAAGGCATAACACCTTGCAGAAGACCATAACAGAAGGGAGAGTTGAAGGCAAACGTGCAAGGGGAAGACAGCGCTATAAGTGGGAAGATAACATCAAGAGATGGACGGGAAAGAGTCTATCAGAGTGTACCACCAAGACAAGAGACAGAAGACGTTGGAGATCCATTACAGCCAACCTTCGTTGTGGAGATGGCAACTGATGATGATGATGTTGTTGAAGGATTGTTACAGGTCAAATATATGATCTACATCTGTATTCTAGAGCCAGACAGTATAAATGTAAATATAGGTAACTTTCAGAATTACTGACCCTGAATATTTCCTCAATTTTTCTTGGACTAGCATGGCAGAGTTTTGTTTTAACCACTTTTATTTAAGATCACATGGGCTTTATATTTTTGTTATGCTGCAAATATTTGGTGCTCCAAATCTCTATGTTCCATTCATTGTAGACAGCAGAAATTTTGTATGCAGCTCCTTTTCTTGGTACAATTGAATCTGTGAAGTTTTAACCAGCATTTCACATAATAACTAAAAAATATACAACAATGTGGAACAACTCCAGTTAAGTAATGGTTTGAAAGTAAGGGAAATAATGAACTGCAAATATAGATTACGTTTTGTATCTGATAGACTGGCGTCAGGTGGTGAATAATGATGTGCCAATTAAATTAATGTGTTTCTTCAAACAACTAGGTCAGCAATATTTAGTTAAACAGCTCTAATAATGACCAACTTTCTTACAAGTTTTACAATAGATGTTTAACCATATCAAAGAATATTTTACTTAAAGATGAATTTTACTGGGCAAAAGTGACACTGTTTTGAACATTTAATATTCAGTTATGACTTTAAATTGACACAAATTTATACATTTTGTGAACAATAAGATGAATTACTGATGACTGATGACTAGCTATCCATTTTTATTCTATGCAATTAAATGTTTGGAACATTTATTTTCTGTGTTTTAGTACACTTGTAAGCAATAATGAAAGTGGATTTATAAACCTTGTTGGTTTTGTCTGGTGTTTTAAGGACCAACTTCATTGCATACCAACAACTCCATTAGTGCTCCAATCTCTTCCCTTAGATCATACAAAGAGGATCTCAGCACAGTGTACAAACTCCTTAGCATTGGCGAGGATCCCAAAGCGCGTATACAGGAATAACACATTTTATAAATATTTTTGTGGTGGATAGGTTTGCTAATTTTTAAATTTTGCCAGGGCAGTGGCCGTATGACCTACTATTTATGATTTCCAACTGCAGAGGGATTTTTAACATGCGCAACTTGCACATTAGATCTCCTATTTTTTCGCCTTATCCAAGAGGGCTTGGCATTCAACCTCATTGCCCAGGAGATCACGGAGGAGTATGACATCATTAGGAACCAGTGTTTCTGAAAAAAATGTCCATCAATTATAATTTCCTGTTTTTTGAGCAAACCTAGTACCTTTAGAATTAGAGGAGGGCGCCATAACTCTTAGCCACTTGGACCCCTTAAACCTTGTTATTTTGTTCTTTCCTTACTTGTTAACACTCTTCAATTTTTTATAAAATATTTCTATACTTGTTTAATGAAGGAGTGTTAACAAGTAAGGAAACAAAAATAAACCTTGTTATTTTTTCCTTACTTGTTAACTTTCCTTCTAAAACGGTATAGACATATTTTCTTAACACATTAACTACCGAACTGAAAAACACACTGTGGCCGAATTAAATTTTTTTCCCATTTTCATCCTGTAGGTGTTTGCACAAAGTAAGCTGTAGTTTTCGTAATTGTTTACAGATTTTTATGAATTACACGTCATTTTAAAGATAAATGAATGTACTATTACAATAAACACCGGTTGTAACTCTAATAGAGGTTGTTGCTATTTAACGGCCCTCTGATGGCCGAGGACTTGCAATATTTTTACAATTATAACTGCTTGCGCCCCATCTCTATCAAAATCACAATTTCAATCAATGTGCACACCATTTTCACTCTTGTCCTCGTTGCTAGATATATCAGTCAATTGTTGAAACATGTTTCTATCCAATTCAGCCGTTAGACAAGATGTACACGCATTTTTTGTAGTCCTATCACTAGTTGCCACGGTAAACAGTTTTACACGATTTGGTAACTAACCCAAAACGCTGAAAAATATGAACATAATATCAATTTTCCAGTGTTCTACAACAACCATGCTTTGGGAATTTGTTTTCCGGTGGCAACTTAAAATCTCAAACCAGATCAGAGAGTGTTTCAGTACATTTTTCATTCGTTTTATTACTAAAATTAGATTGGTGCTCTGAGCGGCTTGCGGTCCAAATGTGATTATTTTGTGAGCCGCTGACAGCGGCTTGCAGTAGTTAATGTGTTAAGAAACTGAGGTGAAATACATTAAGACAACGGTAAACAACCTTGTGGCCACAATGTTGGCAATTCTCTTTGTTCTTTGCCCAACTAAAATGCATCACCTATTTTTATTTACCTGCTGTTGAAACATTTTATAGTGTCTTTGACCAGTACAGCATAAAATAATTTCTTTTCTGATAGGGCTGGGATTAATTTTAAAAATCCTTATTGAATTTCTTTAATCAAAGATTAATCTATCAATTTCAAACACTTTGATCAATTATAAAAAAATGATTTAAAAAACTGTTTTTATCAATAAGGACTTTATTTATTTTACTTGTTGTAAGGAAAAATTATCCTGAAAATATAATGAAACATTACAAAAAACAATTTATTATTATTGACCATACTTGCCAAATTTCATATCACAAATCTTTACTAATGCTCTCCCATTTAAGCAAAAGACATAAACATTTCTAAAAATTTAATAATTGATTAAAATTTGTTTTATCAATCAATGGTTTAAAAATATTTAAACTGAGTAATCAATTAATTAATCGTTAAAGATCCAAGCCGTACGTTTTGAACTTCACTGCTGAAATAGTTATATTACAGCTCATTTATTATTGGTCGAATATGAATTGCTATTTTATTATGTTCATAGAATTGACAAACAATAGTTTGCTGAAACACTTTGTATTATTAAAGGTATTGCTATTTAAAGGGTTTACATTTCTGTACCTTTGACCTATTGGGTTCACCTGTTATAAATGCCTCGCTGTAAAGTATTTAAATATTTGAGTTCTGGCAAATAATTTATTTCTGATATTATATATTAGCAGGGCCATCAATGGGTGGAATTTGTTCCTTTAGTGATGATTTTGCTGGGACCCTTAACTTGAATGATGATTGGAACTCTATACAGATCGATACAACAGGAGGCAATCTGATCATCAGAAATACCCCAGTTGATCAAGTGTTTTGGCCCTTTAATATCCTTTACATTCTGAGGGGGGGCGGCGTACTTGGGTCATGACTCCCAAGTGTCATCCTCCTGTTGTCATGTGCAGAGAATTGAACCCACTCCACCTTGGTTGCAGCATTCAACTTCACTCCTGTTTTTCTGCCAGTTGGAGGCAATTGTGAAAGTAACCTTTATGTTGAAAATAAATTACTGTCCTGAATTCTATAGCCCGTTGTGGTTGTTCCACAGCCAGAATGATGTCATTTCTGCACTTTCACTGAGTCTCTTAAGTGCCCTTGATCCTGAATGTCCTTTCAAACCCAAGAGTTTCAGTAGATCATGCACTGAGGCATCCACTAGACCTCTTGCACCTACCTGAACAGCAATAACCCTTGCAGTGAACCCGATGTTGCCTAGAATAATATACTCTTAGTTTGGCCAGCCAAAAGTGTATTTCCAACATAGTACTGGGTTCCCTCCCCACTTGGTAGGCTTGTATATACCACTTCAGTGGCAACTGATTTAGCTGAAGTTTTCAGTATGGGTTTTTATATTTTTGTGAATTCAGAACTGATTTTTTTACAGAGATGAACAAGCTCAATTTCATTGGTGAAATTTTGTAGTTTGAATTTTATATATTTGTTCAGTTTCAGGCTTGATATTGTCCAAAACTTAGTTTCTGCTTTCAAAAAGGATGACCCAGAGCAGGGCACTGCTTGAAGGATGGCCACAGGCTAAGCAACGCGGACAGAGTTTGTTGCTGCCCCACAAGGCTCCATTTTTTCATTTTGTGAGCTTGATATTGTGCAAAGCAGATAAAAAATTTTAGTTACTTAGTTTCTGCTAATGAAAAGTATGAACCAAAACTGGGGCAGGGCACGAAGGATGGTCACAGGCTGAGCAAATTGGAGAGAGTTTGTTATTGCCCTACAAGACATCACCATGCATGACAACCACTGCCTGCTGGGCCAGTCAGTGGCTAAGAATTCAAGAAGTTTCAGCTCACACAGTATTCTGCTTTTCATTTTACGCTAGAAGAATTGAGAGAAAACATAATGAGCTGTCCGACACTATAGCACAGGAAACAATCAAAAACAGACATGATGGAGAACATCAAAGATCAAGATCCGTGGAGACATGATCATTTATGCCTGACATCACATAGTAATGCACTTAATTATAGATTATACTGTATATATATATGGTAGACCCAAAGCTGATACTGCCATAGGAGTTTGAAGTGTTAGAGGCTTCATTATATGAGGTCCAGCTCTGAGAGATGGGGTGACCAGTTCCCTTGCTTCATGCCTTTGCCTTCCATACCCCAAAGCAGATACCCATTTACAGCTGGGTAGACTGGAGCGTGAAGCCACTGTATTTCGAACCCAGTACCTTTGTTGCGAGGTCAGTGCTCTAATCACTCTGATGCTCTCTCTCTCTCTCTCTATATATATATATATATATATATATCTGGGAGCCGCGCTGGTGTAATGGCTACGGCGTTGTACTGGCGACCAAGTTTTTCATGGTTCAAACCCGGGCGTCAGCGTTTGAGGGAATGTTTACGATCGGAAATTTGACTGAATAACCTGAACGGCTCCTGCACATAAATCCGTCATTGGGCCAAAAGAGCTGGAAAGCTCGAGTGCCGCTGGTTAGAAAAAAAAAAAATATATATATAGGCTATATATATGTATATATATAATATTAATTTTCAGTATGTCCCCTTGCAGTTTTGTGTGGTCATTCTTTGTTGTGCCATAAAAATTAGCATTAGGCCTAACTGAAAATGGATTAATTTCGATAACATTTTCTTAATATATACTGAGAAAACTGTAAAAGTGCGACACTAAAATAGGCTCTACATTTGTCATGCTTTGCCCTTAAACAATTGAAATGAAACACAGTGGGACGTATGCACAGTGTGGTCTTAAAAAATAATCCAGAAACGCAGTAATAAGGGGTAGACTACAAGTTAGGTTAGGAATCGTTATGCACGTCCCACTGGTTCTTTATTTCAACCACAAACTATCATTGCCGAAATTTTAAATTGCATGTTACCCTGAATAAATATCTGGAATATTACACAGGCATTACATATTGTGCAATGTGATGTATAAACCAGCCGAAAGTGTGTGTCAAGATGTTTACACTCGATAGGCGGCTCGCAACGTGGTACAGAAGTATAGATTGTAGTATGTTAACTGTCAGACGCCACTTCCATTGGCCTTTCAGCAAAATGTTTACGTTTCAAATTACACTTCCGCTAAGACAATTGAAGACCATTATTTATTACGATTTTGTTTTGGTTTTCGTTGTTTGATACAGACACAACCTATTTTTTTTTTACATTTTAACTGATGAATGATTATTTTAAGTGACATTTTACAAGTTTGTAATGTCAATGCATTGTTCACTGACAAGAAACACGGATTAGATACTGCTTTTGTTTTATTCAATAGTCTGTTATCCCATGGCATTTAACACAAAAAAAAAAAAAAAAAAAACTCTGTTCTTCATAAACTATTGTTTTGGATCTTATTGTGTTTTTAAAATCTAGAAAATGTTCTGTATTCTGTATGTTTTGAAATCAATGATGTTATTGATTTAGTGATCTCTTGCGTCCGTGTTAGTAAATAAATATAGGCCTAGCTTAATAACTGGGGCGTAGGCCACTTAAAACATTGGGCATATGGGGCGGATAATACCTTTAGCACCCCCCCCCCTTTTCCCCCATAAAGAAACGCGCGTGTAGTTATATTTTTAGCAGTAAGCACTATCACATTCGTGTCCGATAGCACCACCCCCCCCCCCCCCTCTCCCTTCCCTCTCCTGCCTGTCATCCTGGGCGGACTGCCCCCTCTCATTCCCTTTAGTATGCCACTGTGTAAAAGGTAACGTCAGTCCCACAGCAAACGCTACCGTCAGTAGTGAAACCAGGTATACAAGCCCTACTTTCTGAACTGTGCAACCAGTGCAGGGTCGCCATGCAATGGATACCGTCTCATTGTGGAATACCAGGAAACGAGAGAGCAGACCGACTGGCTAAAGAAGGTGCTGCAGACGAGCAACCGGATGTACCAGTTATGTACCATCAGAAGAAAAAGATGATCAAATCAATCAGAAAGCCACCAACACCAAAGCAGGATGACTACCAAGCTATGAACAGATCTGAACAAATTGTCATTCTGCGCCTCAGAACAGGACACAACCGACTCCGCAGCCACATGTATACAATATTCAAGATTGGCAATTCAGCCATGTGGACAGGCACCCCAGACTGCGGAGCACGTACTTCAAGATTGCCCCGAATATGATATATTGAGGCAAACACACTGGCCCAGAGAAACAACACTGGAAGCAAAACTATACGGACCTCTGTATGAACTACAAAAGACAGTGAAGTTTATATAAGAAACAACATTGCAGATATAGACAATATATTTCAAGCGAACGAAAGAAGTAGAAGAAGGAGTGAAACGTTAGTGGCCAAGGCCTGATTTCCCATTAGGCACCATAAGTGCAGTGCCCAAATTTCATGGTAAACGAAACCTTTAGGGTTTAGAGCCTGCGGATTAAAGTAAAAATTATACAGGGTGTCCTAAAAGTTACTGTGCAGTAAAGAACATAGTAGCTTCTTCTACAGCAGATGTTGGAAATGTCCACCATGGGCGTCAAGACATCTCTGAACATGCTTCTTCATATTGTCGAAGACCTTCTGCAGGGTTGTCAGTGGGATCTGTTGAATGTGGGTGGTGATTGCTAGAACGGACAACTCTCACATCAAAACCGCTACTCTAGTCGGCCGTATATTCAAGAGCACAGTAACTTTTCGGACACCCTGTAGTACACAGAAACGTTTATATTTTTAAAAATAGTGGGAAAGATTGCGAGACAGAAAAAATAAATGCAACTAATACAGAGTGTTCCACGAAAAAGCGGCCCCATTCACAAAGTGAAAGTAGCCAGTTTTCCTTTCTTAATAACGTACATTATTGCCATAACCATGACGTCACGGGCCGCTTTTTCATGGAACACCCTGTACTTCAAAATTATTACACGTACACACGCGCTCCTGCACGCACACACCCCTTGATAAATTCCTCTTTGTGCTCAGTTATTCCAGTTACGCATTAATGTATGTGATATATATTTACTTTAATGCAACTCTTCCACGCCGACATCAGCAAACATGTTGCTATTTAAGACGTCTGATGTAGCCGAAGCATAATGTTAGCTTTGCGCAGTGGCGGTACCATAGCCAATGAGGTTTTACCGAGGCGTGGTTATTGCTAGTTGAAAACTATTCCCAATACCCCGCACGGTCGACCTTCACGGGTCGGCTAGTGCAATTTTTTACGGCTCCTACGGGAGCTAGCATTATAAATGTCAATAGGTTAGGAAACGTAAAGAAGACTTACTTCTTTGATTATTATGAAAATGATATGAGGCGAAAAAGAATAGCATTAGATCTTCTTACGGAATCTATTTGGTAAAAAGTGAATCAACGAATGCCAAATATCACAGGAATTGAAACTCAGCAATAAGAAACGCAGTCTAATATTTGGAATATTGGCGATCAAACACACACAGGCGTCCTTGAAGTACTTGGCACCTGGTGTGGATCTTATTTTTCGCCACCCCCAATTCCCATATGAAGAAACACATTTGCGAGTATATATGTCATACTGAGACACTTGGGAGTCATGACCCAGGTGGGCCCGCCCCCCTTAGAGTGTAAAGGAGAATAATGGGCCGAAACACTTGTTCGAAGGGGGGACTCCTCTTTGCCTCCTGTTGTATCGCTCTGTATAGAGTTTCCTATCATCATCATCATGGAACGGGCTATTTCAGAATAGAAGAACAGCACATTGCAGAACGGCAATACTTTAATATATGAGATTTCCTATTAACAAATATTATTTCCAGGCTTGCAATTCACGCATAGCGGCAGAAAAGGTGTTAAAATACATATGACCTATAGAACATGTGTTAACAGACCTAGCGAACTGTACAATATAGTCATGATATAAGTATATGAGGAGAACTGCCGTAAAACGGGGGTAAAACAGTTGAATGGGAAAAAAACAAAAACACACACACAAATAGTAATACGTCTTACAAGGAGAAAGGACAAGAAAAACCTACGTTGCGGCCACAAGGCCTTCGTCAGGGACAGACAAACAAGAGACAGGAGGGAAAGAAAATGAGAATTAAGTAGAGAACATGAAACTATAAAAATAAGAGAAAAAAACTCCCTTATGTCCAGTCACATGTGAAGCAAGATGGCTGCCACTAAACCGGAAAGCGGAAGTCGATAGTACATTAAAAACAAAAAAATAAGAAATAATGAAAACAAGGACTGGAAAAGAGTGAGTCCTTGTTTTCATTATTTCTTATTTTTTGTTTCTAATGTACTATCGACTTCCGCTTTCCGGTTTAGTGGCAGCCATCTTGCTTCACATGTAACTGGACATAAGGGAGTTTTTTTTCTCTTGTTTTTATAGTTTCATGTTCTCTACTGGGACCTCAAGACGCAGCAATAGAGACCGCAGTCAGCGACTCATAGCTTGACTGCCTGCGTCAGGACCAGCGAACCAGAGCTGGTCAAGACCGTGCTCCACCTCCACGTGGTGGTCCTGGAAACAGTATGCAGCAATGCAGGCTGGCTGAGCGAGCACGGATCGCAATGGAAAGGCAAACCCGGTCCTAAAAAATGCCGTGCAGAAGTCGGATGTGTCGACCGAAAGGTGCAGATATCACAGCTACGTTGTAAACAGACACAACGCAACCACCGTCCTTTTCAGGGCGAACGAAGAAGAAGAAGAAGAATGTTCTCTACTTAATTCTCATTTTCTTTCCCTCCTGTCTCTTGTTTGTCTGTCCCTGACGAAGGCCTTGTGGCCGCAACGTAGGCTTTTCTTGTCCTTTCTCCTTGTAAGACGTATTACTATTTGTGTGTGTGTTTTTGTTTTTTTCCCATTCAACTACAATATAGTCAAGCAAGCAAAATAAAAAAATTTACATATAGTGTAATGGTTAGTGGGGGTATAGTGGGAATATAAATATATATTTACGTGTCTGCAAAGAGAGGATTTAGCAATACTTAAATACGTAGATAATATATACGTAAATACGTAGATATATATTTACCTTTATGCAAAGACAGGTTTAAGCAATACATATCACTAGTGTTAAATAAAGAATAAATTATCATACAAACACCTCAGCCTTTCAAACCGTCTCCCTATTCAGTGGCGTACTAAGTGCGGTGCGAGGGGGGCGGTCCGCCCCAGGTGACAGCCAGGAAAGGGGTGCCATTGGACAGGATTATGATATTACTTACTGTTAAGAAAATGCTTGCAAGTGGTTTACTTTATGGCAGGAGGATGCCAAAGGTAGGATCCCTCTCGGGTGCCAAATATAGGGACGCCTCTGTCCCCATTTACAACATAACATGTATGAAGACTACAATTTAAGGACCCCAGAGAAATAAAATTTTAAAAAAACACACACACATACACACACGCACACCACAGTAGAAACTGGAAACTTTCATTTACTCTTTAAAATAATTGGACAGTAAGGAATACAGCCACAAGCAAATATTGGCGATCAAACACACAGAGGCGTCCTTGAAGTATTTGGCACCTGGGGCGGATCTTATTTTTCGCCACCTCCCCCAATTCCCATATGAAGAAACACATTTGCGAGTATATATGTAACAGTTAGTACTATCTTAATAGTGTCCGATGACACCCCTTTCCTGGTTGTCCCCCGGGGTGGACCGCCTACTCTCGCACCCCCCTCCCCCCTCTTCCGTAGTACGCAACTGCAAACACATTACCTGAAGTTGTAGACTCAGTATATCCTAATTATAAACCATTAGATATTCAGCGAGATATTTGTATTGATAGATGTAAAGAAAAGAAAAAAAAAAAAAGGTTGATTTGACTACAAAGGACACAGACAAACATCCCAGATAATGAAATCAAAATATATGATGATCAAAAGAAACCCGGTCCAATACAAAGATTAGAATTTTTCATTCAAGTGTCATGTCAGTTTTGTTGTATGGCTCTGGAACAAACAAAACAAAAACAAGCAACAACAAAAAAAAAAAAATAATAATAATAATAACTACAGACTTTCATTAACTGGTGCTTGCATAGAATAAAAGGCTTGAAATGGTATGGCAAGATCTCTAATGTGGAACTGATGACAAGAACCAGAAGGTTGCCTGTGGAACAAGAGATGAGAAGAAGTCGCTGGAGATGGATAGGGCATACTTTGAGGAAACCTGTTGATAGCATCACCAGGCAGTCCTTGTTCTGGAGGTCACAGAGTAAGAGACGTCCTTGTTCTGGAGGTCACAGAGTAAGAGACGTCCTTGTTCTGGAGGTCACAGAGTAAGAGACGTCCTTGTTCTGGAGGTCACAGAGTCAGAGATGTTGAGGGAGATCAAAGAACACATGGAGAAGAGAACTGGAGACGGACATGAATGGGATGCAGAAAACACAGGAAGACCTTGAGCTGATGGCACGTGACAGGAAGACTTTTTATAAGTTTGTTGAAGGACTTTGCTTCTTGTGGTGCTGAAGAATAATTTATATATATAAAGAGGTTAACCGCATTTATCCAATTATTTATTAATCAATGTTATATACATGTCATCCCATATAACAGGCTGAACCTAGTATAGTGTAGTCTCTATTACTTCCCTTATTACGTTTCTGCTATGGGACAACCTTATATATAGATCATCTCTATGTAAAATGGAAAACATCTCCGTTGCACACTTATTAAAGAAGTAGACAGTTCGCAGAAGGATCTCATTGTGTACCCAGTGATAGGCAAGGGAGGCTGAGAAATGGGTCTGTGCAGGACGTGACAATTCCTTGGGAGAGCCCAGAACCAGAGTACAGTATTTTAGCTCTGCATAGTTGGAGAGCCCCCTTGGATGACAGGGAATGCACAGCG
>JAMPIV010021226.1:157500-277500 GCA_024509875.1 Oreohelix idahoensis | reverse complement strand
CATTTTGTAAGTAACATTAATTAAAATCAGTTTACAACCTTCATTTAAATTAAATGGGACACCAAGATGCAGCAATAGTGAATGCAGTCAGCGACCCATAGCTGTACTGCTTGCATCAGGACCAGCGAACCAGAGTTGGTCAAGACCCTTCTCCACCTCCACGTGGTGGTCCTGGAAACAGTCTGCAGCAGTGCAGTCTGGCTGAGCGAGTGCGGATCGCAATGGGAAGGCAAACCCGGTCCCTAAAAAATGCCGTGCTGAAGTCGGATGTGTCGACCGAAAGGTGCAGATATCACAGCTTAGGCGTAAACAGACACAACGCAACCACCGTCCTTTTCAGGGCGAACGAGGAAGAAGAAGAAGATTTAAATTAAATCTACCGAACCTTCCTTAGAAAAATTCAATCCCATTGTGACTTAAGTTATATAACAGAAATTTAATGTTTACCTTTACAATTTTTTTTTTGGTAAATTTACGAATGGGAAAGAAAGAGATTAGGTTCAAGAAAGATAAACGAAGGGCTGGCTAAAAGGTCATTTTAGTTTTAAATATGGAAGAAAATTAATCTTGCAAGTACCATTTTTCACTAGCATTTTGGAGAGTAGAAATCTGTGATAATATTGTTATGCTTACTTGCATAAAGGAAAACAAAAAAATATTTTAAAAATCAAGTAGGAAATTGAAAAACAAAAACCTGAAGCTTCTTCTACCTACGCTACTAACTTTAACTTGCATTAGAGGTGATATATTTCTGGGGAGGGGAAACCACACAAAAATAGAAAGCTAATAAGTTGGTCATTTTAAACAGATCAACAGAACAAACAAAATCATTCGCTAATCGAAATAGCATTGACAGTTATTATTTGATTATTTATATTTACAACTTACAGATCATGTTAACGTACCGTCAGCTGATATATATATATACATGGGTTCTTGAAGCCTGAAAGTTATTACATGGGTTCCTTCAGGATATAAAGGTTAAGAAAGGCTGAAATACAGTTAACCTTGCTAACATGTACATAACTCGAGACGAAGCAATGGACCTTTCCAGGGACATAACTCTTAATCGCACAAGCCGCTGACAGCGGCTCACAAAATAATCACATTTGGACCGCAAGCCGCTCAGAGCGCCAATCTAATTTTAGTAATAAAACGAATGAAAAATGTACTGAAACACTCTCTGATCTGGTTCGAGATTTTATGTTGCCACCGGAAAACAAATTCCCAAAGCATGGTTGTTGTAGAATACTGGAAAATTGATATTATGTTCATATTTTTCAGCGTTTTGGGTTAGTTACCAAATCGTGTAAAACTGTTTACCGTGGCAACTAGTGATAGGACTACAAAAATGCGTGTACATCTCGTCTAACGGCTGAATAGAATATAAACGTGTTTCAACAATTGACTGATAGATCTAGCGATGAGCACAAGAGTGAAAACGGTGTGCACATTGATTGAAATTGTGATTTTGATAGAGATGGGGCGCAAGCAGTTATAACTGTGAAAATATTGCAAGTCCTCGGCCATCGGAGAGCCGTTAAATAACAACAACCTCTATTAGAGTTAAAACCGGTAGGCCTATTTATTGTAATAGTACATTCATTTATCTTTAAAATGGCGTGTAATTCATAAAAATCTGTAAACAATTACAAAAACTACAGCTTACTTTGTGCAAACACCTACAGGATGAAAATGGGAAAAAATTTAATTCGGCCACAGTGTGTTTTTTAATTCGGTAGTTAATGTGTTAAGATACGAAAGAAAAAGATAGTAATGCAAATTAGACCATCGGGGTTAATGAGTCTTCCCATGCTGTCCGAGACAGGTATAAACTAGGTTGACCTTAACCTTGTTAACACAAAGAGGAAATGTTTATGACTTTTTGACAGAAAAAAGGACATAACGAAAGAGGACTTGTTAATTTCAGTCTATTAATGCATGATTACGATAACTAGATCTAGGTTTATTGAAAGGTTAGACACAATATAAATAAAATGCCTATTAGTGTAAGTTTTGGTACTGTATGGTTGTGATATTACCTAGTGTGATGCATGAGGTCAGCTGTGAAGGCTCCTGAGATAAATGTAGCTGTGAATTTACAGAAGGCCCTTCTTGCTACCACTTACGACCTCACACATATCTTTTTTTACTAATGAATGTGGCTACGTTAAAGATCTAGGGTACTAAAATGTAAGGTGTTGTATTAGTATATACAAACACACACACAGATATTTAATAAGTCTAATAATATAAATAAAGATTTATAACACACTGAACTAACTCAAGCTGTGTAAAATTTTGATATTAAATTTTCTTTAAGTTTATTTGTTCTGAACCAAGGTTTTATTTTGGTCAGAACATATGAAAGGTTTTGAAATTATAAATGAAATGCATGAGTATATGGCATAATAAATGAAAGGTGTGTACATATGAATTTTACAAGACTAGTTAATATTACTACTGTTTATATTTGTAATTTATCTGGGAGAACGATTAATGGATGTGCTGTTGGGGTGACTTCATCACTCCCAGTCTATGACTACCAAACATTGTCCATTTACTGCTGGGAGTAATACAAGTTTATTTCCCAACATGGTATGTTCTAGTTGATGGGAATATAGTTGGTGTGTATTTAGAAACTAAGTTGGTGAATGTCCAGCAGGCCAGACGCTCACGTATCTTTGACTGAGTAGTTCTGGTGCTGGAAGCTGGTGGCCCCACCTCTCCGTGCTTGGGGGCAATCTAAGGCTGCTCTGCCAAACTACTCGACTGCACGGGTCCACACTTGTATTTTACAACACAGCATTTGACACCACTTTGGTGCCAAATAAAAAAACTCACAGTTCTGAAATAAAAGTATTGGGTCATGGGTCAGAACTCTACCTCCTGGGCCACTTCTACACTCAACACTACACAACAACACCACATAGACGGGGTCAGATCTCTCTGACCATACAGCACATCTTACCAAGTTGGTTTCACATAGTATAAGTTCCCCAAGATTACCTATTCTGAAATATGTTCATTAGCTTCCTGCCATAGAATAGGATAGGTGATATGTTCCACTGATCTCAACACTTGATCCGCCCTTCATAATCCTTGCTGGCGTTTATGTATTTTGTTTGTCTCTAGACCCTGAACTGGGGCTGGGGATCTAGAGCGAATCCTTACTTGTTGTAAGGGATAGATTATGATATGGCAGTATCAATTCACTCGAAACATTAAACAATATTAAAATATACAAAGAAATACTTTCAGTCTTACCAGAATTATGAATAGAGAACACAGTTATATGCTAGCAAAACTCAGCTGAGCTGCTGGCTCTAGTATGGCGTCCCTCTAAATATTGCAATTAGCTTCTGGGAATCACACCACTGAAGAATTACTGTGTCTACTACTGGACAACTTATGATGAATGGCAAAAATGCGCGTCTGAGCGCCGATAATATGTTTATCTGTGGCCAATCACCGCCTTTTTTCCTTTTCAAATTTCAAACCTCCTACCAAAAGTCAATTCAGTCATATCTCAGTCAAGTATGTATTATTGTCTGTTGGTCCGTCTGTCTCTACCTGCGTTTTTTACAAAAACACACTTGTTTATACATGCATTTCCTACACGAATCTGCCTCTAGAGTTATTTTTAGCCACAACTTTCCACTAATTCCCCCTCTCTTTCATTCATCTAGATTTTAGCACTGAGTCTCAAGGCCGCAATTTTTGAAAATTTAGTGACATATTTTTGTTTCAATGCAGTCGCTCGCTGATATGAACAACAGTCTTTTGTCAATATCTTCATTATTATCTATCCGTCTGTATAAATGAAAGCATATTATTTCTCTGCTCAAGATGGGCCATCAGGCCAGCTAGGTTTTATATTCCTAACATTATTATTAAGAAAAAGTTACTTTTCAAGGTTAGTTGGTTTTTTGAAATATGTTCGAGCATCTTCTGTAATGCGTTTGCCGCTGAATTCAAATAAAAGGACTAAGTATCGTAAAAGCGTCCAAGAAATGACTGTTGCGTATAATAGCCAAGGTCCCTTTTGTCAATTTCTTTACCTTGTGTCAACTTGGGGACGTGAATTTTTTTCCTTTCCCCACCAATTGCGTCTTTTTAGCCTTGCTAGTTTCAAGCACGTGTTCAGTCATATTTTTCTTTTTGATCTCCGTTCTCATCCCGTCTACAAGGGTAAACGTTTTGCCTTCACGTCTAACAAGTTAATTTTCATGGCGGGTAGTGACCCGCGGCATGGGCGATCATGTCTTCTAGTAGCTTACGCATTATTTTTTTATCCCTACATTTTATCTTTGGAGATATTTTAACGTTGTATCACGGTTAATTTTATCACACATCTCCCCACTTGAAAACATGCCTACGGCAAGTTCCAAAACCAGTGTTACACATAGATAAAATTACTCCTCACGCCTGCCACTACTCTAATTTTGATCACAGGGGTGCCGACTGAGGAAATCTGCACCGACATTCAATTTGCCTGGGATATATTGGATACTAAACTGATAAGGTTGAAGCAATAAAGACCACCTCAGCAATCTTGCGTTTTCATGCTTAGCCTGAGATAAGAATACGTGGGGCTGATGATCCGTCTGGACCACAAAAGTCCTACCATACAGATAGATTTGAAACTTCTTTATTGCCCAGATTAACGCTAAACATTCTTTTTCGCTTGTGGAATATCCTTGTTCCGCCTTATTCAATTTGCGGCTTGCATAAGCGACTGGGTTCAGTTCCCCATCAGGTGAAGATGATCTTTGCAACAAAGCCGCCCCGAGTCCTACATTACTTGCATCTGTTCTTACGACAAAGTCCTGTGTCAAATCAGGCAGTTTGAGAATAGGCTTGCTAGTGAGTTTTTCCTTTAAGTCTTGGAACGCTAATTCACTTTGCGCAGTCCAAATAATTTTCTCTGGAAGTCCCTTGCGAGTCAGATCAGTCAGAGGAGCACAAATAGAGTTAAAATCTTTGATGTATTTTTGATAAAATCCGCATAACGACACGAATGATCGCACGTCCTTTTTTGTTTGTGGTCTAGGTGCTCTCTGCAGTTTTTCCAAGTTCTTGGGATCAGGGGTCATGTTACCCTGATATACAGTGTGTCCCAAGAATTCCAACTCTTTGCATCCAATACAACATTTTGTTGGCCTAGCAGTTAAGTTCGCCTCCCTAAGCCTATTAAATAACATTTTTAGAGCGTCAATGTGTTCTTCAAATGTCTCTGTGGCGACGAGAATATCATCCATGAAATTCGTGATACATGGGTTATTCAGGGGATCCAACAATTTGCGCATCATCCTTGAAAATACACTCGGAGCATTTTTCAGTCCGAATGGTAGCATGTTGAATTCATAATGTCCTTCCGATGTGCTAAATGCTAAATAAGGTCTCACTTCAGGCTTCACTGGAATCTGGTAATAGCCTTTACTAAGATCCACCTTTGAAAAGTATTTTGCCTTGTTTAATCTGGCAAATAACTGTTTTGTGTCTTGTAATGGATCCACTTGTCCTTCTGTGACAGCATTCAGTTTCCTGTAATCTATGCACAGTCGGTGTTCCCCAGACGGTTTCCTCAACAAAACGACACTGGAGCTAAAAGATGATTCACTGTGTGAAATAATCCCCACCTTCAACAAATAATCTATTTCTTCCTTCAATGCCTTCTCCTTCGCGAACGGAATAGAATAGGCTCTCATACAGATTAGGTTTGAGTCTACCAGTTTCATGTCATACTGTAGCAAATTTGTATGTCCTGGTTTATCTGTTAATACATCTGTATGTTCCTCCAGAACCTGTTGAACTCTCTCCCTCTGGTTTTTAGTCAGGTGCTTACTGACTTTTACCTGTGCTGCTGTTTCACAAGGATGTATTGGGTATTCATGTGAGGTGAGTGGTTCCTTTTGCATTTGAGTTGCGATAGCCAAGGTCAGTAAGGGGGTGCTTTCCTGGAGTGGTCTGTCCAGATACTTCTTTAACAGGTTTACATGATAAACTTTCTCCTTCCCCTTTTTGCCAATTTTATAGTTTGTTCTAGACACCTTCTCTAGAACCGTATATGGACCTTGCCATCCAATTTGTAATTTATTCTGGCTACCGGGTAGTAGAAGCAGCACCTTCTCTCCCACAGCTAGTTCTCTGTCCTTTGCCTTCCTATTAAAATATGCTGCATGTTTTTTCCTGGCTTGTTTCAAATTATCATTTGCCAGTTTCCATCCAGCTTTCAGACGAGTGGTCAGTTCGTTCACGTATTGATAAGATGAGGTAACAGTCTCTTCCGCCTTCTCATCTGTCCAGGTCCTTAATAGTGCTACATCTGGACCTTTAATTTATCATACTTATTTTTCATGGAACCCGTCGGGTCCCTTCCATTAGAAGCACTATAGTGAGGACTTTTCTTCCTAGAATCATCACTCACAAATCGACCACTACCAATTTTTTTCTTGGGTTTGTCTCCCCACTTTAGATTGCTTATGAGAGATCTTCGCTCTCTTTTCTGTTCTTCCAGTTTATATAAGTCTGACCGAGGGATTGTCATCTTATCCTGGGTAAAATTTACTCTTTGTACTCGTCGCATAGTGGCCATGTTAATCCATTCAAGTGAAGACTGGGTGTGAAAAGGGGGCTCCCATTCCACTTTGTCTACCTGAGTATAATTAGTTTTCCTTCCAGGCCTAATTTTGCCCCGTGGCGTTTCTAGGTCCTGCACATATTTTCCCTTTGTGGGTGTTCCCTCATGAAATATGCCACATGCTTCTACAAAGTTCTCAATATCGACATTTACGTCGGGCCAATAGTATTTTCGAGCAACTTTTTGGCAGATGGTACCGACTTTTTCATGGTCACCATCTTTTCCAACATGTAAGCTCCTTAGTAAATTTGCCCTATATACCTTAGGAAGAACCAACTGTCCGTGACCAGTGGATCTAGTTCCTGTCTTCCTATATAGCAATCTGTCCTTCATAAAATATTCTCCCTTGCTTGGAGGTGTGTGGCATTTGGGCAATTTTTTAAAACATGGCTTGAGTGTCCTATCCTCAGCCTGCGCCTTCCTCATCTCCTCTGGATGAGCATTTATAGATTCACCTTCTTCCTCCTTCTTCTGTGACCTGGTCTGCACTGTCGCCATGATCACAGGTCTCTCGGGATTCCCCAAGAAGACGTATTTACACCCCAATATCAGAGGGTAGATTGGTTCATCTATCACTGCTGCTCTGATTTCTCCTTCCACATAGCGAGTTTTCACCGTTATCCTTGCGATGGGAAGTGTCATGAGTGGTATGTCCTTAGTCGCCCCTTGTATTTCCACTGTTTCTGTGGTATACTGACTTGGGTCCACTAGGCTAGACTTCACAACTGAATCATAATCCAAACCTGTATCATAAAGGCACCTTATGGTGACCCCATTACAAATAACATCCTCACAAACTGGGGGGTGATAAGGTTCCTGCTGTCCATTAGGATTAACCTTTAATCTTTGAGTCCCCGACTTCATTGCAGCAATGTTTGAAGGTTTCCTTCTACAAAATTCGGTGTTATGGTTATCTTTCTTGCACCATTTACACCATCTTTTTCCTTGGTTAAACGGTTTTCTTTCATTGGATTTTTGGTCATTGAACTGTGAGTTTCTGTCTCGATAGTCATTTCTTGGCCGTTCAAAGTTTGTTCTGCCCTTATTACCCTGTTCTCTATTTTCAAATTTATTAAATGGCTGTGGAGCTTTAAAAGTTTCTATATGCTTCTTTTTTGAGCTACTTACCTCTGCCTGGGCTGCCTGATACCTCTCAGCGATATTTAAAACCTCCCCCAACTTCTCTGCACCTTGTTCCATGAGAAATTTTCTCATGTCTGGAGCCATGGACTCTCTCAATTGCTCTATCATGATCATCTCCTTAAGATCTTGGGTCTTCCCCAGAGCCGTCCATTTCTCCAAATAGGTTTCCAGTCTGGCAGAGAATTGGTGGTATGTCTCCCCAGACAACAGTTTTGGCATTTCTAAATTTCTTACGATAAAATTCACCATTTTTTTCGTACCTTAATAACAAAGCCTGCTTTAACATGTCATAATTGTCTTGGTCTTCTCTGTTCATTTTTGCGAAGACTTCATAAGAAGTACCTCTCAGTCCCTGTGATAACTTTAAACTCCACCTCTCTCTCTCTAACCCATATGTAGTAGCTAATAACTCAAAACGTCCGAGGTACCCCTCTATGTCATCGTCTTTTTCAACAAAATGGTCTAAATGAAACCCCATAGCTGATGTTGAGGCTCCCAGACTGGGCGTAGCATCTGAGGCAAAAGAGCTGGCACCATTTTCAGGAGCCTGGCCTTGTAGCTCCAGCTCCCTTAGTCGTAATTCGTGCTCCCTTTGCAACCTTCTATCTTCTGCCTCCCTTTCGGCAGTCAATCTTTTATCTTCTGCCTCCCTTTCGGCCTTTTTATCCTCTGCCTCCCTTTGCTGTCGTTTTTCTTCTGCCTCTAATGCTTTAGCCTCTTTGTTAGCCTCAATCTGCAGCCTCTTAGTCTCAGCCTCAATTTTTAGCCTCTTCTCTTCAGCTAATCTTTCAGACTCTAATTTTCTTTCAGCCTCTTTTTCTAATCTTCTTTCTTCCCGCTCAATATACTTATCACATTCAGCCGTTACATATTGAATTAAAACCTGACCATCCATTCCCATATCCTTTGCCGTTAGCACCGTTTCTGATCTGAACTTTGCCAGCTCCGCCATCACATAAAATACAATGATCAAGGTAAAATTTCCAACCACTAAAGTAATTCTAATTACTATAGTCTAAAGTAATTCTAATTAGCCAGTTAACTAATTAATTACCACTGGCTGTGAAGATTCACCAACTTTTAATTTCACTTTTAATTTTAAGGGACACTTTTAATTTTTACAATGTGTTCCCCTAATTTAATTCTCCCACCAGAAGATCCTCATATTACTGCTAAGCTAATTATCCCTGGACAAGAGACCCCAATATATGTAGTGGATTTGATGGTACTGTATGGTTGTGATATTACCTAGTGTGATGCATGAGGTCAGCTGTGAAGGCTCCTGAGATAAATGTAGCTGTGAATTTACAGAAGGCCCTTCTTGCTACCACTTACGACCTCACACATATCTTTTTTTACTAATGAATGTGGCTACGTTAAAGATCTAGGGTACTAAAATGTAAGGTGTTGTATTAGTATATACAAACACACACACAGATATTTAATAAGTCTAATAATATAAATAAAGATTTATAACACACTGAACTAACACAAGCTGTGTAAAATTTTGATATTACATTTTCTTTAAGTTTATTTGTTCTGAACCAAGGTTTTATTTTGGTCAGAACATATGAAAGGTTTTGAAATTATAAATGAAATGCATGAATATATGGCATAATAAATGAAAGGTGTTTACATATGAATTTTACAAGACTAGCTAATATTACTACTGTTTATATTTGTAATTTATCTGGGAGAACGATTAATGGATGTGCTGTTGGGGTGACTTCATCACTCCCAGTCTATGACTACCAAACATTGTCCATTTACTGCTGGGAGGAATACAAGTTTATTTCCCAACATGGTATGTTCTAGTTGATGGAAATATAGTTGGTGTGTATTTAGAAACTAAGTTGGTGAATGTCCAGCAGGCCAGACGCTCACGTATCTTTGACTGAGTAGTTCTGGTGCTGGAAGCTGGTGGCCCCACCTCTCCGTGCTTGGGGGCAATCTAAGGCTGCTCTGCCAAACTACTCGACTGCACGGGTCCACACTTGTATTTTACAACACAGCATTTGACACCACTTTGGTGCCAAATAAAAAAACTCACAGTTCTGAAATAAAAGTATTGGGTCATGGGTCAGAACTCTACCTCCTGGGCCACTTCTACACTCAACACTACACAACAACACCACATAGACGGGGTCAGATCTCTCTGACCATACAGCACATCTTACCAAGTTGGTTTCACATAGTATAAGTTCCCCAAGATTACCTATTCTGAAATATGTTCATTAGCTTCCTGCCATAGAATAGGATAGGTGATATGTTCCACTGATCTCAACACTTGATCCGCCCTTCATAATCCTTGCTGGCGTTTATGTATTTTGTTTGTCTCTAGACCCTGAACTGGGGCTGGGGATCTAGAGCGAATCCTTACTTGTTGTAAGGGATAGATTATGATATGGCAGTATCAATTCACTCGAAACATTAAACAATATTAAAATATACAAAGAAATACTTTCAGTCTTACCAGAATTATGAATAGAGAACACAGTTATATGCTAGCAAAACTCAGCTGAGCTGCTGGCTCTAGTATGGCGTCCCTCTAAATATTGCAATTAGCTTCTGGGAATCACACCACTGAAGAATTACTGTGTCTACTACTGGACAACTTATGATGAATGGCAAAAATGCGCGTCTGAGCGCCGATAATATGTTTATCTGTGGCCAATCACCGCCTTTTTTCCTTTTCAAATTTCAAACCTCCTACCAAAAGTCAATTCAGTCATATCTCAGTCAAGTATGTATTATTGTCTGTTGGTCCGTCTGTCTCTACTTGCGTTTTTTACAAAAACACACTTGTTTATACATGCATTTCCTACACGAATCTGCCTCTAGAGTTATTTTTAGCCACAACTTTCCACTAATTCCCCCTCTCTTTCATTCATCTAGATTTTAGCACTGAGTCTCAAGGCCGCAATTTTTGAAAATTTAGTGACATATTTTTGTTTCAATGCAGTCGCTCGCTGATATGAACAACAGTCTTTTGTCAATATCTTCATTACTATCTATCCGTCTGTATAAATGAAAGCATATTATTTCTCTGCTCAAGATGGGCCATCAGGCCAGCTAGGTTTTATATTCCTAACATTATTATTAAGAAAAAGTTACTTTTCAAGGTTAGTTGGTTTTTTGAAATATGTTCGAGCATCTTCTGTAATGCGTTTGCCGCTGAATTCAAATAAAAGGACTAAGTATCGTAAAAGCGTCCAAGAAATGACTGTTGCGTATAATAGCCAAGGTCCCTTTTGTCAATTTCTTTACCTTGTGTCAACTTGGGGACGTGAATTTTTTTTCCTTTCCCCACCAATTGCGTCTTTTTAGCCTTGCTAGTTTCAAGCACGTCTTCAGTCATATTTTTCTTTTTGATCTCCGTTCTCATCCCGTCTACAAGGGTAAACGTTTTGCCTTCACGTCTAACAAGTTAATTTTCATGGCGGGTAGTGACCCGCGGCATGGGCGATCATGTCTTCTAGTAGCTTACGCATTATTTTTTTATCCCTACATTTTATCTTTGGAGATATTTTAACGTTGTATCACGGTTAATTTTATCACACATACCTCACTCTTTCGACAGGTTATGGACCAGAGCACTGACGAAAGTCGAAAGTAGACAATGAATATATACAACTTGTACAGGTTTGCATGTTGGTGATTTAGGGGGATTCTAGACTTAGAAAATCATATGGAGAAAACTGAGGAGGCTTATCTTCAGAACTGGAGGAACTCTTATCTAATTCTTTTAGAAGGGGACTTTGAAGGAGATCTAACAGGTGTTAGATGGCTCGGAATCTGAAGGGTTAGAGGGAGGGGTGACTGAAGTTGGTTTGGCGGTTGCGTCTTGAAAAAGGAGAGCAAGGACGCTTGCCTCATTGATGTCTTGTTCCTTTCCATAAGAAGTTCTCTGTAACAGGCTATTTGGTGTTCTAGCCCACTATTTACTTTAGAACTTCTGTCGAAATTGGGCCCCTCTCAAGCAGCTCTCTAACATCTTCAGCCTCTACTTCCAAATGCGAGGTACGCATAGCGTGCGGCCTATTTCAGAATTTGAGATGCTTTGTTCATAAAGCTTGATTAGTTGAAGCTTTTCTTGCAAATTTAGAACCTCATGGGTTCTTTTAACGTTGTCAATACACTTAGGACCCATTATGAACATATTAAAGCACAAAAATAAGTAGTATAGGGCATAATAACAAAAAAGTACACTATGAATACTGTACACGTGTCTTACGATCACGATATGAACACTGTCATTACACTGTTATCACAAAAATAACTATGAACTGTTTACAATATAATCACAAAAATAATACAGTATGAATAGTTCAGAGCAGCCGTAATAGAGACAACGTTCTGGAGAGAATACATCACATGATGATGAATAGTTTGATTATTTTACGTGGTTATAATTGAAAACCGACGAAAGAGCGAAGCGACGAAACTCGAAGCGACGAAAGTCGAGGTATGCCTGTATTTGCGGACATGATCTTGAACAATTCAGTGTTTTCTATGAAATAATAATCTAACTAACAGTATAACATGTTTTTTTTTTTTTTTTTTTTGGAAATTATATTGCGAAAGCAAAATTCCGTTGATGGAATCCACGCAGAAACTGTTTCTTTATTTTGTCCACTGACTTTTCCATCAGTGAAATAAGACTGTCCACGCGTGTGTTGCGACCTGGTGCTTCAAAGAAATATTGTGTAATCATTAGAAGTTTCGAATGAAATTCAATGTTTACTGGTTGTTTTAAAAAAAATTGATTCATTTCTCCATTCCCTAGTAATTGCATGAATGCTTCATCATTTGTGTTACTTTCAACAAATGTTGCCAGATTGTTATGTTGATCACAGCACTTGTCGTCAAATTGGTTTGGTATTTTGACCCTGCACTTGGAAACTGGTGTTTGTCGTGTGCAAGGGATACCCGGTTCAACCCCATGTGGGTTATAATTTGGGTATATAGTGTTCATCATTCTATATAGCGCATTACATTGTTGTTTTTCTTGTGTGTTGGCTCTTCCAGACTGTAATTTGTCTGCCGTTTGTTGTGGCATTGTTTAATGTCTGTGGTCTTTGTAATGTATCTTCTTCTATGATACCATATTGTTCTCTCTCGCTATTGATATCTTTTAAAATGTATCTGCTGGGCTTTATTTAGTTTTGGGTTGGTAGTTTTTTTTTGTTTTTTTTTGATTTTTTTTTTTTTGATTTCATTCTTGTAATGACATTGTAGGACATTTTTTTTTTGTTTTGTTTTTCTTTGTTATTCTTATTTGTTCTGGTTGTTATATGTTGATTCTTGTTATGGTAATATACAATTTTATTATGTTGTGTAGCTCCCTGGATACGTCAATTTTTAGTACAGTTTCTAGTGATGGAGATGGCGAGTTTTGTGTTTTCAAGTATTCATATTTCTTGCATGTTAGCACATAATGTGCTATGGTGTTTTTCTCCAGACATGTTACACAGTAAGGTTCCTCCACCATAAAATAGCTTGTTTCTAGTTGAAGTCTAATCGTCAAATGCAACATCTTTATCAATTAATTGTTAATCAGTAGCGCGTACATTTTCCCATGTTGGTACTCCATATAAGGTCATCCATGAAACATATGTGAAATCTTCTAATGGTGTCATTGATGTCCCTAAATGGTCTAAACACCTACTGTACAGGCATTTATTATCCTCATGAAGCTCGCTACATAAACTATCGAGTCTGCCTCTCCGTTTTTTAGCAAGCATATTGGGAATTTTCAGGGCCACAGACTCTTAACACAAGCTGTGCTTAAGAATGTCTATCACAGATTTAACAGAGTTTAAAACTTGATCTCCTGAACTACATTCCTTTGGAATTTGTTCAACATTTACTTGTTACAAAAAAAAAAAAAAAAAAAAAAAAAACCGTTAAAAATATATTTGCATTAGATAGACCTAATCTAAGTCATGTTCAATCTCCGAAAAAAGCCGGACAAAATGCGCTTTTGAAAAAAAAGTCACGCCCAATCTAAAGATTAAAAAGAGGACAAATCCCGGGAAAATAGGGCTGATGGTCATCATCATCATATAGCATGTCCTTTGCAGAACGTCGCTCTCACCTTGAATTACTTCTGGCCAGGTTTGCGACATGATGTTCGACAGTTTGTGCGAGACTGCTCTGTTAGCTATAGCCCGAACAACCAGAAGGATGAAACTACGAAGAAAGAGTTTGAGCAGAGTAACCAACAACCAAAGTTGGATAACTCGTACCTGAACTTGACATTTCTATGTAGTAAAGCAGAGTTACGACGAGCGCAGATGGCAGACCTTTAGCGCCTATCTCTGAAGAGAGTCAGCTCAAAATAAACCATGCTTCAGCTGGAACGTTCCACAACGAGGATGGGATTATTTTTCGACGGACGAGGTAAGGGAAGCAACTCGTGGTGCCTCTCCCCGTAAGACCCTCCGTCATGAAAGCGGCTCATGTATCATCATCAGGAGAACATGTTTCAGTAGGAAATACCATGAGTACACGTAAGGAAGATTACTTTTGGCCTAGAAGGTGGGCAGATGTGCGTAAGTACATTGAAAACTGCACACACTGCCAAGCGAGAAACTCCGTCACTCGCCACCGAGATAAAGGAAGACAGGACAACTCTACGAGAGAGAGAGAGAGAAAACCCGGGAGACAGTAGAACCCATCGAGAAGTGACCGCCCCATAGCTAGATATTCTACAAATCTCGTAGGAGAGCGGGTATGTGACAAAACGGACGGCCCCTATCGATCTTTGTTTCTCTCGGCAGTATCGGTACATTTGTGGTACTGATTTTTATTATGTGCTCTCAAGTATCGCACTTTTCTTTCTTTCTTTCTTTCTTTCTTTCTTTTGTCGTTATTTTTCTGCTAAGTAGCAGATATTCGATTTTATCAAATCATTCGACACTCCTCTCTGTGAGGTCACCTGTTTGTTACCCGGTCATCCTGGCTTGCGGTGAGCAACTGACATAAGATAGTCGCCGGCGTGTTTAGACTGAACCGCTGATAAGACGACTCGGTTGGTAACCCAGATGGGCAGACACGGAGTTTTGCGTACTCATACGACAGAGAACGAGATTACTGTCAGTGTGACACGTGTGGGCAGAAAAGTGTGACATAATCGCATCCGGGCCGACTTGTTATGACAACATTACTTTCTAATAAAGTAATACGTATTACAGCTTACACATGTTGTCATGTGAGGTCCCCGATCTGTCTGTAAGTTTGTACACAAGGGCATCGGACATCATATTACCATATATGGGAGACGTGACCTTTGCAAAATTTTTCCATGTCGGAAATATTTTGAAAGTACCACACCCGACCTGTTTGAATATGATTGGAGCGTTAATTTAACTCCATTACAAACGAAGGCGTGGAAAGGCAGGGAATATAGTCTGCCCATTTCGCAGTTTTATTTCACTGTGAATTTCACGCTCGCAAAGACAACATCAGACCTCGCCATAGTGAAGACTAGATTCATAATTCCTTTTTTAACCGGACCTTTTATTGGAGAATCAAATAAGACTTACAAAGCATAGGAAATCTCTACATTTTAATAAGGAACACCAGGACTAGGAAACTGAAGAAAGACACGGAGTCAGAGGGAATTGAAGTTAAAATTAACGACCCATAGTACACGCGAAAGAAGGCAGCTGCCAGTGCCTTTTGTTTAAGTCCTCTGAGCAAAAACGTCTGTGAGCCAAGATTGCCTTATTGGTGGAACCAGTAAATAGGACCATTTCTGGGACAAGAAGAGACGAGTGGTTACGCTTTAAGACGGAAGACCAGATTTGAAGACTCTCCTAGACTTTCCTGAGAAACGAGCTTCACCCTACGAACCTTGACCAGAGACGAGTGGACGCAGTGTACATAAAACTAACACATCAGGAGGAGGAGGATTAAAATCGTCACTGGTAGCTAAGTTAACCCATATGCCACTTGAACCTATTATCAAAAACCATCACCCGAGTGATGAAAACTTTATTTAGTAATTAACTATTATTCCTTTCTTTTAAACTGTTAAACTTAATGATTATTAAATTTTGTTATTTGTAATTATACCAATTTAACTTCGATTCAATCATTTTAAATGTACTACATGTTTGTCTCAGTCAAAGTTACTAAACACACACTCTAAACAGAGCTATATTGTAATAATAATTCCACTGATTAACTCAAGGGTGGGGGCTTAACGAGCTAGAATAAACCATTGCTTAAATTCTTCACAAAAGTTGTCGGCAGATTAAAGAATTAACGTGCTCAGCAACAGCCAGCATTGTTTTCGCTTATTTGAATATCTTGTGAAGATTCCCATGTGATAGAAGCTTTACTACTCTTCTATCTACATTACTGCCAAGAGTAATCTTGTGTAAAGATAGACTCCATTGAAGCCTATAATAGATACTCTTGAGTTTTGGCCACTGTTGGACCACTACTGCAAAGCAGGGGAGGCAATACCGTCTCACAAAGTAACAGTTATCACTATATCTCTCTCGACACAATAATAATAATAATAATAGCCCCTTCAGTCATAACTGACTATGGGAATGCGCCCCTGAGGTGACAGCCCTCAGCTGCTTATTTTCCTGGTGCTCCTTTCGACGTTTTCTCCTCACCTCTGCTTCTTGTGTGAGCCTCTCTTCGCCCAATCTGAGGTGGCGCCGTAAATAGCATCGCCACTTAGTGCGATCGGCAGCTTTATCCTCCCATGTTGCTGGATCCATGTCCAGTGCCCTCATATCTCTCTTGCACACATCTTTGAACCTCAGCTGTGGTCGCCCAACTGTTCTCTTGCCCTCTGCTAATTGTCCGTAGAAGATATCTTTTGGGATGCGACCATCATCCATCCGGCGAACATGGCCAAGCCAGCGAAGTCTGCGCTGTCTAAGAAGCGTATACATACTTTGAAGGCCGCACGTGACAACACCTCGACATTTGTCACTTTATCTTTCCACGAGATGCCGAGGATACGGCGTCGACACCGCAAATGGAAGGTATTGAGCCTTCTTTCTTGCTTAGCATAGGTCGTCCAGGTCTCGCTGCCATATAGGAGTGTGCTGGTGACGCAGGCATTATATACCGCAGCTTTGGTCTTCATTGTGAGTTTAGAGTTTCCCCAAACATGCGATGTGAGGCGGGCAAAGGTAGCTGCAGCTTTGCCAATGCGGCTGTCGATTTCTGTATCCAGTGAGAGTTTGTCATTGATGGTAGACCCTAGGTATGTGAAGTGGTGCACCACTGCTAATTCATAGTTATCGATAGTGATAACTGGTGCAGCACCCACATCCTGACTCAGCACATTCGTTTTCTTTAGACTTATTGTGAGGCCAAAGTCCTTGCATGCTTTAGTGAAGCGATTCATCAAGCTCTGAAGCTCCTGTTGGCTTTGAGTGATGACTGCAGCATCATCAGCGAACAACAAGTCTCTTATAGTGACCCTTCTGATTTTTGTTTTTGCCTTCAGCCTTGAAAGATTAAACAGACGGCCATCTGACCTAGTGTGAAGGCATATTCCTTCAGTTGCATCTCTGAATGGATGTTTCAAGAGTAAGGCAAAGAAGATTCCGAAGAGGGTCGGAGCCAGAACACAGCCTTGTTTAACGCCACTTCGTATATCAAAGGGCTGTGACGTGCTTCCAGCATATTGGACTGTTCCCTTCATGCCGTCATGGAATGACTTTATCATTTCCAGCATTTTAGAAGGGCAGCCTATTTTCAGGAGGATTTTAAAGAGTCCATCCCTACTAACCAGGTCGAATGCTTTTGTGAGGTCTATAAAGGCGATATATAATGGTCTTTTCTGCTCTCTTGATTTTTCCTGAAGCTGGCGGAGAGAGAAGATCATGTCTGTTGTTGATCTGCCAGCTCGGAATCCACACTGTGACTCTGGATATATGCGCTCAGCTAACTTGTGTAGTTGCATTAAGATGACTTTGGCAAAAACCTTACCAACAATACTAAGAAGAGAGATGCCTCTGTAGTTATTGCAATCACTTCTGTCTCCTTTATTTTTATACAGTGTTACAATCTTGGCATCTCGCATGTCTTGAGGAATAGTTGTCTCTTCCCAGCACTGGCACAGCATCCTATGCAGGGGATGTAATAGCGTGCTCTTACAGCATTTGATTAAATCAGGAGGAATCCCATCACTGCCTGGTGCTTTGCCAGAGGCCAAGCTATCAATGGCCTTGCTGAGTTCCTCTAATGTTGGTTCAGCATCCAGCTCCTCCATAGTTGGCAGACTGTTGACACCATCAAGGGCTGCAGGCGTAACGGTATTGTCTCTAGCGTAAAGCTCAGAGTAGTGCTCGACCCACCTCTCTATCTGCTTACCCTTATCGGTTAGCTTCTCTCCGCTGATGGTTTTTAGCGGTGTCGTCTTACTTTTATGGGGGCCAAGTGCTTTCTTTATACCGTCATACATTTGTCTAATGTTGCCTGTTTGCGCTGCGATCTGGATGCTCTCACTGAGCTGGAGCCAGTAGTCATTTGCACAGCGCCGAGCAGTTTGTTGAACTTTGCTTCTCGTAGCCCTCAGGATCTGTAGGGTTCTGGCACTCGGTGAACGTTTGTATTCATTCATAGCACTGCGCTTAGCTTCAATGACAGGTGCCATCACATCTGATGAAGCATCAAACCAGTCATTTGACTTTGCTGTTTTCTTACCAAAGGTGGCAAGTGCAGTACTTTGAATGGTGTTCCGTAGATGCTCCCAGTTCTCTGTAATAGTATCACCATGCTGAGGGCTACTGAGCACTTTCTCGAAGGTCGCAGTGAATTGAGCGATCATGAAAGGGTCTGACATCTTGCTGGTATCAATACGTGGTTTCCCTTCATGTCTGACACGATAGAGTTTTCTTGGTTGTGCTCTGATTTTGCAGCAAACCAAGGAGTGATCTGTATCACAGTCTGCACTATGGTACGAGCGCGTGGAGAGCACAGACCTGAGGAGTGGCCTTCTGACGAGAATCAGGTCAAGTTGGTGCCAGTGCTTGGATCGTGGGTGTCTCCATGACACCTTATGCTGGGGTTTTGTCTGAAAGTAGGTGTTGGTCACGCAGAGGTCATGGTGGACGCACAACTCTAAGAGCCGTTGTCCATTTTCATTCATCTTGCCAATACCAAACCTGCCCAGACATGAAGGCCATGAAACATTATCGGCACCCACTCTAGCGTTAAAGTCACCAAGGAGAACAAGCTGTTCTTGCCTAGGTATGCTTTTGATAATTGCTGTTAGATTCTCGTAGAACTCATCTTTAGCTTCTGAGGCAGAATACAGAGTAGGAGCATACACACTGACAAGGGTGATGGGACCTGTGCTAGTTTGCAGGCGGAGCGTTAACAGGCGTTCTGATCCATTCTCGCCTGGTTCAACCATTTTAGTTAGCGATTTTTTGACCGCAAAACCTACTCCGTGTTCTCTAGCTTTATTAAGATCTTTCCCTTGTCAATAAAATGTGTAGTCCTTCTCGCTCACCGTTCCAGAGCCCGCCAGGCGCGTTTCCTGAAGTGCAGCTATATCCACCTGAAGTCGTTTAAGCTCATCATTAATTATGGCTGTCTTCCTTACATCGTTTACATCCTGTAGGTTTTCGGATAGTCCAGTCAACATAGTCCGGACGTTCCAGCATCCCAATCTGAGAGTTTGCTTATTTCTATTTTTTCGATAATTGCTTGGTGCAAAATTTTCTGTCCACAGTTCGGGTTTGACCCTAATCCCCATGCACCCAATGGGGAAAGCAGACAGTGGCGGGACAACAGCTTATTGACTGGGGGCTGCCCAGCTTGAAGCGGGCGGTAGCTGTCCAGTGAGATCCTGGAACCTCTCCCACTGTCGGAAGTAGCCCCTGGCGCCATGCCCTACGCCAATTGGGCAAAATGCTTATAACCGGTAACTGCTACTTCCCGTGTTTTGCCGACACCTATAGGGTGAATCTGGAGTGTCCTCTCCAGGGCGCGAGCTTGGGCACAGTTATATGGAGATCAAGCGGTTGCCCATGCAGCATGTTCCCCCTCTCCACACAGCCGGTAGATCCAAAGGAACGGCAGTAGCCGATACAGTTTGGTACCAGCCATGTCGCAGGAGTTGCCAGAATAATGTCGAATCGACATTAGACTGCCTTAGGGACTCCGACTCCGGATTTATCCTCAGGGTTTACTCCCGAAGCCAATTCCATAAATGGATATTCCCGCAAGGCAGCGGTGGTTTGAATTCAGAGTTCCTTCTCTTAGATAAGCTACCAACCAAGGATCACGAGCCCTATCTGCCCGAAGCTGCTGGTTTTAAGGCGCCAGTCGCTCGCCTTTGCCCCTTCTCCCGTCAGTGGAAACAGTTCCGCCGGGCTCAAATTGAGCCACACATGAAGGCCGGGAGCTGGACTTGGTTGTCAGAGGCTGTTTGAGGCGCGTGCCATAGAAGTATTTTATCTGCAGTGAGAGCTTATCCTCACTACAACTCCCGGCAATAACAACCTTTGGAATACGAAGTAACAATACGAAGTAACAATTATGACCATATTTCTCTCTTATAACGTACTCAAAATACGCAACAACAATTACGACCACCTTTCTCTCAACAACAATCATGAGACCACAGTTCTCTCAACAACATACAACATCAATTATAACCACACTTCTGCATATGACCTTAATACAAAAATTCCAACAAGCCAAGACGTAGGTAGACATCTTCCAAATGTAATGTAAATAAAATAACATTGATATTACCAAGCTTTTACTAAAGAGAAGGATGTAAAGATAAACATAAAAGTAATGTATGCATTATAAAAAGTCCACAATGTTCAAAATAATGAACTGTATGAGATAGGAACACAATATTGTTTGTGTAAGGATATTACCCCCATTCCCTCCCTCTCCCATTAAAATTACACACACACACACACACACATATATTGGGAGCCGCGCTGGTGTAATGGCTACGGCGTTGTACTGGCGACCAGGTTTTCATGGTTCAAACCCGGGCGTCAGCGTTTGAAGGAATGTTTACGACCGGAAATTTGACTGAATAACCTGAACGGCTCCTGCACATAAATCCCGTGTGGATGGGAAGGAGCTTCGCTCCTGACCGGGTTGGAAGGAAAGTCCACTGACCCCCCAGCCTCGCAATGACATGTCATTGGGCCAAAAGAGCTGGAAAGCTCGAGTGCCGCTGGTTATAGAAAAAAAAAAAAAAATAAATAAATAAATAAATAAATAAATATATATATATATATATATATATATATATATATATATATATATATATATATATATATATATATATATATATATATATATATATATATATATATATATATATATATATATATATATTTACATTCTAAGAACCTTCTATAACATTAATAGAGTAAGTTAGTTCAATAGACTCTTTGTAAAAAGGAAAAAAAAAAGCCATGACTCCCATGAGCCAAAGGGTAAACTCATTTCGCTACAGTGGGACCCAAGACGCATCAAACGTGAGGAATGCAGTAAGCGACCCATATCTTGACTGCCTGCGTCAGAGTCAGCGAACCAGAGCTGACCAAGAACCTACTCCACCTCCACGTGGTGGTCCTAGAAACAGGCTGCATCACTGCAGTCTCGCTGAGTGAGTAGGGATCGCAGAGGGAAGGCAAACCCGGTCCCCAAAAATCCCGTGCGGAAGTCGGATGTGTCGGCCGAAAGGCGCAAATACCGCAGTTTCGCTGTAAACGGACACAACGCAACCAACGTCCTTTTCAGGACGAACGAGGAAAAAGAAGAAGAATTTCGCTACAGTCAGATTTTGTCGTCCGTGGGACGCCCCGAAGACACATAGAAAGAATAGAACGACAAATGCTCCCTCACACATGTCTTACAAAGCGGCTAACATGTGATTGTGCAAACAGCTGACTACCTCATCATGTCAAACATTTTACTGCAGAAACCACCGTTGGAAGAGTATGTGACTGTTCGGTGTAGGAATCCTGCAAGATGGCCAACCGTACTCAATGCTCCATGCATGAATGCGGAATGGGAAAATGATGTATAATGATAATTAAATTTCCTTATGTCTACAATCTACGTGACTAAAAACAAACTTTTTGGTTGCGTATAAGACTAACAACACTTCACAATGGTGCGTGTTTTCTTAAAAATGTATGCGTTAAATAACAGTTGTACTGTATTGCCTATGGAAAAAAAAAAATAGCATCGACTATGGGACACTATGAAGTCCTCTCAGTACAGCACAAACACCAAATTATGATTATATGAGAGCTCTGTACTCGCTGTGCTTCTCAATGGTGCGGAATGCTGGAGAGTTACAGAGAAGGAAATGTCGAAATTGTCCTCTTTTTACACAATCTGCCTAAGGAAAATTCTCCGAATTTTTTGGCCGAAAACCGTCCCCAACCAAGAAATGTTTACTCGGAGTAACCAAGAGGACACCCACACCATCATAGCTGGCAGATGCTGGGTTGGCCACGTCCTCAGAAAAGGAGACCCCGATGCCATCACAAGAGCAGCTATGCTGTGGACACCTGAAGGAAAGCAAAAGAGAGGCCAACCAAAAACAACTTGGCGGAAAACTGTGGAGGCCGAAATGTAAAGAATGAACTAGAGCTGGGGCAATGCACGACGAAGAATGGCCGCCGACCGAGCAAAGTGGAAGCAGTTTGTTGCTGCCCTACAAGACGCTACCAGGTGTGATGGCCACTGACTTCTTTGACAGTTGGCGGCTAAGGATCAAAGAAGATGAAGATAGGGCCTCGGCGAAACCTAAAAACTGCCTGGAATAGAAAGTGCTAAAGAAAAGGAACATGTTCCTATGCTTAACACTTTCTATTCCTTGAGGTGTATGATTCGCTGGGAGGACAACATTAGACAATCTCTGAAGGACAGAGATCTAGACTGTTACCTGGTCTGGAGGAAGACATCCAACATGATAGTATGGCGCTCTCTCTGGCAAACCTCTACACCCCAAGGTACAAGAGGAATGACTAAATAAGTAAGTAAGAGCCGTATGGTGCGCCACGTTACAGAACATTTTCTCCCATGAGCCGCCTGCTACATTCGTTCGGCCGTAATCACATTTCCTCCAGTATTATCTTTACCCGAACTAAAACACACTTATTTATTGCGTGTAAGACTTGTAACACTTGGGCATATTCTTTAGACAATACCAACGGTTCATGATGAGTTATGTCCTCATGAATATTTACTTTTATCGCTTCATTTAATACCGTGCCAGATTACACAAATAAAAAATGGCATACATCTTTGGTGCCTGGGTGACACTTAAAACCTGCATGGTGCAAAAAGTTAAATGTAGCTGGCTGTGTGTTGCTGGCCTCCGGCTGTTGATCTAACTGATGTAGCTGGCTATGTGTTGCTGGCCTCCTGCTGTTGATCTAACTGATGTAGCTGGCTATGTGTTGCTGGCCTCCTGCTGTTGATCTAACTGATGTAGCTGGCTATGTGTTGCTTGCCTCCTGCTGTTGATCTAACTGTTGGCTATAGTTTACTCGATACTCTATCATCATTATTATCATTTCCTTTGTGTTCCTTACTGAGGATAAAGTTACCACTGCAGCTGAACCCTTGCAGGAAACATGCACCAAGCTTTCGCAAGTTCTTGCAGTGTTGGTTACGTTGACATTTGTTTTACATGATGAGGTTGCCAACTCCAGCATAACGTTATATTAGTAGCCCTGTAGGATATGCCTGTGGGCGCAGTAGTTCTATTTTTTCGTTGTCTCTTCAAGACAACCCCCACCCCCCCGAGGAATAGACAGAACACCAAACTGTATACTGCTCTTATCATTTTATTCTCTTCTCTTGTCTGTGTATTACAGTGTATTTTGACTGATGACAATCTCTCTCTCTCTCTCGCTCTCTCTCTCTCTCTCTCTCTCTCTCTCTCTCTCTCTCTCTCTCTCTCTCTCTCTCTCTCTCTCTCTCTCTCTAAAAAGAAATAAACATAAAGTACACATTTATTGTGTGTAAAACTTTGACGACTTCAGAATATTTTTCATTCTTTTTTGTGTGTTTAAAATACTGTTAGTTGTTTTGTAACTTTCTGTTTTCTCACTGATGTCATGACTACTTTCTCATTTATGTTTTGACAATCTGCAGACACTAGACAAATGACACTAGAACAAGAGACAAGAGAAGAAAGATGGTGATAGATGGGACACACATTGGTGTAACCTGCTGATGGCTTTTTAGCTCTCTTTTTGTTCTGGAGACCGTGAGTTGCGAAAGTTAGAGGTAGAGGGGAGGAACAAATGGAGATAAGAGCTGAAGACAGAGGTAGGGGTATAGGGAGGGCATGGAAAGACCCTTAGCTAATGACATGGGGCATGAAGACGTGGTAAGATAGGAGGACTGGACTATTTTTTGAGGACTTGTGCACTACTGAGCTGAAATGTATCGATTAGGATGATGCTTAAACTTGTTACAATTTTTAAACGGTCACAATGCTCATGTCTTTAAATGGACTTACAAAGTCAGTTTGATGTTATTTCATGCCACAATTGATGTTAACATTTTATTAGCTGACACCTGTCTTTAATACATTTTTACTTCCGCTCCCCGGAGCCGTATAAGGTGCCACGATATGGCACATTATTCACTCAAGAGACGTGTGATTAATCCATTTGGTTGTTGTCAGATTTTGCCGCATGTAGTTTCCAAGTATCTCAGACGAGATAAGGGACCCAAGACGCAACAAAAGTGAAGATGCAGTAAGCAACCCATAGCTTGACTGCCTGCTTCAGGGTCAGCGAACCAGAGCTGACCAAGACCCTACTCCACCTCCACGCGGTGGTCCTGGAAACAGGCTGCATCACTGCAGTCTGGCTGAGGAGTAGGGATCGCAGAGGGAAGGCAACCCGGTCCTAAAAATGCCGTGCCGAAGTCGGATGTGTTGGGCCGAAAGGGGCAGATATCGCAGCTTTGCTGTAAACGACGACACAACGCAACCAACGTCCTTTTCAGGACGAACGCAGAAGAAGAAGAAGACGAGATAAATAAAGAATATAACTAGTTCATCTTTGGGCATGTTTTACAAGTCGACTGATGTGAGGTTGTTCATGAGGTTGTTCATGAGGTTGTTCATGAGGTTGTCAACCTCATCACGTAAAACATTTTACTACAGAAACCATCGCTGCAAGCAGTGGCGTACTAAGGGGGGTGCGAGAGGGGGCGGTCCGCCCCTGGTGACAGCCAGGAAGGGGGTGCTGTCAGACACTGTTATGATAGTATTTACTGCTAAAAATATAATTGCAAGTGTGTTCCTTCAAAAGGAGAAGGGGCTAAAAGTAGGACCCGCCCTGGGTGCCAAAAACTTTAGGGACGCCTATGGCTGCAAGAGTATGTGACTGCAGGCTTCCTGCACGAGGGCCAAATGCTCCACGAGGAGTTGAATGGAAAATGACGTATGATGATAATTAGATTTTTTTATGCATGCACTCTACGTGATTAAAAAAGAATAAACTTATTTGTGGCATATAAGACTTAGAACACTTCAAAATGGCGTGTTTTATTCAAAATGTATGCGTTTATTGCTTATTTTTGGGACCACAAAATGCAGCAATAGAGAATGCAGTCAGCGACCCATAGCTTGACTGCTTGCATCAGGGTCAGCGAACCAGAGCTGATCAAGACCGTACTCCACCTCCACGTGGTGGTCCTGGAAACAGTCTGCAGCAGTGCAGTCTGGCTATGCGAGTACGGATCGCAGAGGGAAGGCAAACCCGGTTCCAAAAAATGCCGTGCTGAAGTCGGATGTGTCGACCGAAAGGTGCAGATATCACAGCTACGGCGTAAACAGACACAACGCAACCACCGTCCTTTTCAGGGCGAACGAGGAAGAAGAAGAAGAAGAAACTGCTTATTTTAAAGTATTGCCGATAGAAAAACCCCCCCCCCAAAAAAAACCAAAAAAAAAAAATAAATTAACATCCACTTGGGTGCTTTGGAGAAACGTAAAAGTGCATGGAGCTGAAACAGTTAATGTACTGAAAACTGTTTCTGTACATAAAAACTCTTTCTATTCCATGAGCCGTATGGTGCGCCACAATACGGTACTTTACTTTCTAAAGAGTCGCTTGTTACACTCGTTTGGCCGTAATCACATTTCCTCTAATATGTACTTTACCCGATATAAAAAAAAAAGAATAATGTCTTGCGTGTAGGACTTCGAACATTTCAAAATATTCTTGAGAAAATGACCGACGATTGTATATACAATGTGAGTTATTTTCTCATGAATATTTGCGTTTGTCGCTACATCTGATAATTAAAAAAAGCTTGCATTTTGGTACCTGGGTTGGTTACATCTTAAAGTGCTTGGGACAAAAAGAGTTAAATGTAGCTGGTTATGTGTAGCTGTTCTCCAGCTGTTGATTTAACTGCTGGCTATAGTCTGTACAAAACTATATACTCACCTCATAATTTTATGCTCTTCTTTAGTCTACGTGTTTTACAATGTATTTTGAATGATGACAATGTTTACCGATTCATTACCATAAATTATTGTTATGTTTTGTTTGTTTTTGCACGGTTGACAATTATGTGTGGAAGAGACAACCAATAAAAGAATCAAAATTACCAGCTCATTACTCTCTTTATAATTTTATTCTCTTATATTATCTTGATGTTTGACTGTGTATTGTGAATGTTAACAATCATTACCGGCTCTTTGCCATAAGTTGATGTATTTATTTACACGGTTCCCCCGAAGAGCGACATAAATAAACGGTCCAGACGAGACACTTCAACGGGTAAACTCCAGTCGTTAATAGCGAATCTTTTTAATTGACTGGCGGGTTGGCGGTCGATAGCCTTGATAATAGTTCTTGCTAGGCGCACTCTTTGAGGTATATCTATGAGAATGGTGTTGATAGTGAGAACTTTCAGCTTGGTGCATCTGTAGATAGATAGATGGATATATGGATAGAAAGATAGATAGATAGGTAGATAGATAGATAGGTAGGTAGGTAGGTAGGTAAGTAGGTAGATAGATAGATAGGTAGATAGATAGGTAGTTAAGTAGGTAGATAGATGGACGGATGAATGAATGGATATATATATATATATATATATATATATATATATATATATATATATATATATATATATATATATATATATATATATATATATATATATATATATATGTGTGTGTGTGTGTGTGAGTGTGCGTGTGTGTGAGTGTGCGTGTGTGTGTGTGTGTGTGTGTAGACAGATGGATGTATGGATATATAAATAAACAGACAGACAGACAGAAAAAATAGATGGATGGATGAATGGATGGATCTTTATGAGGTGGGGGTGACAAGTTTCCTTCGTTGCTGTCTTTACATTCCAAAACTCAATAGCAAACAGACTCAGGTTGTCGCTCGTTGAAATGATGATAAAGAATGGATTATGATAATAGTCCGATAATCCTCTAAGTCTTCTAAGGAAATGGCTTATTAAAGTATGAAGTCCCACTCAGAACATCCAGATTTAAAAGAGTTAGTTATCTCTAAGAATGAATATATTTTAGGAGAAATTCTAAGTCTTTGACTTAATAGCTTAAGTGCGGTAGTTTCTTTTGATACAGAATAAGCAATGTCGGCGCAAGGATTTCTTGTTTACTTTAATTGTTGGTCGAGATAATTAAATGAATTGCTAGTTAATGATGTCGAGACCTGGCGTTAGAAAGGACACAGGTACCCATTTACAGCTGAGTAGACTGGGGCTTGAAGATACCACGTTTTGAACCTGGAACGCCGTAACTGTGCCACAATACGCAAGCACTTTCAGCACTCTGTCACTTTGAAACTCTTTTTTATACGGAAGGCAAAGGAAGCGAGGGAACTGGTCATTCCCCCTCATAAAGTTGAACCTAGTATAGAGAAGTCTCTAACACTTTATGCGCTGCTACAGTATCTGCTATGAGACTACTTTTACATTTATTATGAACAACATAGTCAAATAAACATTCTATTTTACCGTTCCGCCACGTCTGCCAAATCTTGCTGGATCGTGAATACATGAGGAAAGCTTAGATGTAGCTCTTCAAGATTATCCTTGAAAACAAAAGAACATTCCATAACTTTATAATGAATGTACATAAGAAAAGCACAATAAAAACACTACAGTAATGTAGCGTTGCACTAAGTATTACAAATACGATTATAAGTTGATGGACTGACTCTGTTCCAATATAATGATCATCATCCTCACCTCATCAGCGTCCAAACGAGCATAGGCTTTCAAAAACGTACGCCAACTCTGCCTGTTCCTTGCCATCTGCTCAAGGCCATTCAGTGTCTTTTTTAACCGCTTCGTGTCTGTCTCCTGTTTTCTTCTCTATGTGTTCTTGGTCTCATTCTGCCTCTCTAACCCTGGACATGTCAGAACAAGGACTGTCTGCTGATGATGCTGTCGATAAGTTTCCTCAATGTGTGTCTACTAATATTGCCGACAAAATATTTTCAACAGTTCAAAATGTTTATGAGTGTTTCTCCACGTTTTTACGGGAGCATCATTTTATCATATTGTCCCCCGACTGGTTTTAGTTATGGGCTAGAAGGACAAGATTGTTATCACATTTCTTTCTTCAGAGTCTGCTGGATTATCTTCTGCAGATAAATAATGATTAGTTCATAATTATGTAGCAGTCAGAAAAGGTATGGTGCCAATTCGTATTCAGCGATTCCTGTCGCATCCACGTTTTAATTTAAAGTGTCTGAAAGTTGTCCTTCACGATGAACTCTGCATGCCATGTAGTCACGTATTCCTCTGGTCAGGTTAACTTAGTAGCATTAAATCACTTTACACAATAATTCTTAATCTTAACTGAAGAAGATGTTGTCAGGGCTCACACATCCAATATAAAGTGATAAGTTAAATTCCCTGCTCTGGTCTATTATTATGCATAGGCTATCTGGTCGGAGTATGATCTGCTTTGCTGAAGGCCAGCCCATTACTCCTCATTCGACTATCATCATCTTCATCATCATCATTTACAATCAGCTCTTCAAGCATTGACCTTCAACAAACACGTGCCTAGTTCTATCGGGTGCCATCAGCTCAAGGTATTTTCACGTCTTCCTCATTATTTTAAATTATGTCTCCAATTCTCTTCTCCGTGTGTTTTTCGGACTACCTGCACTCTTATTACCCCGAGTATTACTGTACAAGGACTACATGGTAATACTATCAACAGGTTCCCTCAATGTGTGTCCTATCCATAGCCAGCTTCTTCATCCCATCTCTTGTTCCGCTGGCTTGTCTGGTTTTTGTCATCAGTTCCACGTTTGTAACATTGTCGTATGATTTCGATCATTCTAGTCTAAGCAAGCACGTGTTGATGAAAGTCTGTACTTCTGATGCTACCTGTGCAGTTTTCCAGTCTTTTATAAATGTTGAAAATTCCAGGAGCAACTTTCTTAGAAGAAAACAAAGATGAGGCAGCAACCCAAACGATAGTAACATTTCTGCTCTGTTATTTGTGCACTCCTGTAAATCTCCCTTTTTTGAAAGTTGATTCAGATATCCTTCTTACTAAAATAATAATTAATAACCTTTTCTTACTACTTCGTTAGTATTTCTTCTCTCTCAGACTTTACCAGGTAATTTGTATAAGATCTCTGTAATGGTGTTTCGATAGACTCTGAAAGAATGTGCACAGATTCCTCTACTCATATACAATGTATTTTTGATTAGACTTCTCTGTCTCGGGAGTGCTGAACAATGACGTTTACATGAGAAAGCCTAGGTACTTTTAGAATTAAGATCAACAATCCAGTCTGAATTTGATAAAAGCGCAAACGAATCAACGTATTACAGAATGTGCTATCGAGTAATAACGAAAATGGAAAAAAAAAAAAAAATCAAAATTTGTTGAGGCATAAGGCTTATAGTTTGAAAATCTTCAGTAGGCCAGTCAATATTCAAGGTCGATTGCAATTTCAAGTTTTGTTGACCAATAAATTTGATGCAGATGTTCAAAAAATTCTTTGTTTGATTAATTTGACGTAATTTTCAAAATGCATTAATGAATCAAAGTTTAACTATCGGATGGATAACTTTTGGCCAACCCTATGTATTGCGATATATGTTATGTTTATTGTTATACAGTCTTGTAGACATTAGTCATTATCACCAGTCCTTCATGTACCCACAGGTATTGGGTTATCATTATTGCTCGCCACTGACCTCTCGTCTGGTTAGCCTGCAGTTCTGCACATAAGGTTTTTGATTGTTGGTTTTCTTGCCCTGTTTCTTACGACTTCAATTTCAAGTTTTGGATTTTTGTTTTCTTTGCCCTGTTTCTTATGACTGCAAATTCAAGCTTTGGATTGTTGGTTTTCTTGCCCTGTTTCTTATGACTGCAAGTTCAAGTTTTGGATTGTTTGGTTTTCTTGCCATGTTTCTTATGACTGCAAGTTAAAATACAATGCACAGCTAAAGAGAGTAATGAGAATGTAATGAAAGAAGCCAGTCTGCAAAGGAAGCTTATTTCTCACATAAAAAATAAGCAATCTACTGTCTTCGTGCAATTTATGAGAAGAAGGAAGTTAGATCGTATCGTGACAACGGAAAAAAATGAAGGAAAAAGAGACAGTAAACGAGAAATGGTTGGACATCTTGGGTTAGAAAGAAATTCGCAACATAATTGATAAACAGTACTGGAGACACGACGTTACGGGGAAACGTGAACGCTTACGCCACCAGACACGGTACTTGAAGAAGAAGATTCTGCTTCTTCGTACGCAATTTCTCTTGTTTCTTTCCCTCTGGGTTCAGTCAAGTTGTATTCTTATACTGGTTCATTGCTTCCTTAAATCATATTCTACCAATCTCTCCTTTCTCTGTTTAATCTCTAGCTTTACGTGTTGTAACCTTGTAAGAGTAATCGTGTTTTACCGAGGCCCGAAAAGGGAATAAAGCATAGTAACAATGTAACTTACCATGCATGTAGTAAAAAACTTATACGAGGGTTGGGTATAGGGCAGGTTTCTCCATCCTGTAGAAAGCTTAAGCCACAAAAACTTCAACACGCATCATGGACAGGTTAAATAATAGAAATAATTTAATTAATCCATTCAAGACAGAGGAAGGTTCTCTGATAAGAAGGCTCACGAAGCGATCCAGAGAATGCCGAAAGGAGTCCGTGTTGCTGACTCACCTTTGCTTTTTTTTTTCTAAGAACATCCCCAGGCATGGCACGAGGAGTTTTCATACATTAAACGAACAAAGGAAAACTGCAAAGGTGGCAGCAGAAATGTAGAGTTATAACAACCAAAATGTTACAGATGTTCAAATTTGATGTTCGCATAGAATAGATGGATTGAAGTGGCGTAACAAGGTCACTAGTGTGGAAATGATGATAAGAGCCAGACAAGCGCCAGCGGAAAAGGAGATGAGATGAAGACGCTGGCGATGGATAGGGCACATATTGAGGAAACCTGCTGATAGCATAACAAGGCAGTCCTTGTTCTAGAATCCACAGGTTAAGACAGGCAGAGGTAAAGCAAAACACACGGAGAAGAGAACTGGAAACATAAATGAAAATTGTAAAAAGCACATAGAAAGAACGGGCTGATGGCACGCGACAGAAGGTCTTGGAATTTTTTTTTTTTAAAAGGCATTGATCCTTGCGGAGCTAGAGGGTATTGGTTGATTATATTTATTATTGTGTTATTGACAACTGTCTCTTTAATCTCATACTCAACATTTGTGCTTACAGAAAGGTAAGTGGTATGCTTTGGGACAGTATTTTACACAACAGCTGGTTATCGCTTCTCCCCTGTTGAATAAAAACGGATAAAGTAACTCATTACAAATATGGAGATCCTAGAAAGCCTAGGTATGACAAGAGAACTAATGAAGGAGATAAAAATTAGGCAGCTAAAATATTGTTACCACATTAAAAGACATAACACCTTGCAGAAGACTATAACAGAAGGAAGAGTTGAAGGCAAACGTGCCAGGGGAAAGCGCTATAGGTGGGAAGATAACACCAAGATATGGACAGGAAAGAGTCTATCAGAGTGCACTATAAAAACAAGAGACGGAAGACGTTGGAGATCCATTTCAGCCAAACTTCGTTGTGGAGATGGCAGCTGATGATGATGAACTCATTAGAGCTTCTGTCAGTGGAGGTGAGTGCAAGTAGTGCATAGCTAAATCAGGATTATTAAGAACATGAGGTTGTGATTTCTATAATAGTTACGAAAACGATAATCACGCTATTGATAATTTCCATTTTTGCAGTGCCTAGTTGGCATGAAGGATAGTAACGATTCACTCCTAAAGTGAGGCGGTGATGTCGTTCGGATAGTCCTGGGTTCGAGTCTCTTGTAAGCCTATCACGAATGTTGTTTTTCCGTGGTCTAGATTTCTACTTCTTTATTTCTTTAAGAGTGCCTGAAACATGCCATTATCTGTTGCATTATTTATTTATTGTTTATATTATCCGGGATTCAATCTTTATTTAAAAATGATAGTTCAAATGTTACTAGAACACCATCAAGATCTGGAATTGATAATTAATTAAAGCAGGAATATACTAGTTATTTCAATAATTATCTGACAAATACAAAAATCGACAATGACATAAAGAAATGCAAAGTAAGTGCGGATCTGCGTTACTAGACGAGTGACGTCATGTAGAATTGATTGTTTACTAACATAGTGAAACACAAGTTGTGATAGTAATTATTTGAGAAATGAAAAGACACAGATGATGATCATATAGAAATGCAAGGTGAGTGATGACCTTCGTTTCTTACCTGATTTAAGATTGATGATTAATAAGAATAAGAAGAAAGCGCTTGATCTGTACCAGTGTCTATTTGAGAACTAAGAAGGCAAAGATGATCACAAAGAAGTGTAAAATAAGCGAAGATGAGTGTTACTACACCACTGTGAAGAGCTATTTGTGATGTAGTAGCCTCTCTCAGTCATAACTGACTATGGGAATGTGTCCTTGAGGTGATAGCTCTTAGCTACTTTTCCCCCTGTGTTTCTTTCGACGTGTTCGTTTCTCTTCAGCTTGTTGTGAGAGCATCTTTTCTCCTATTCTGAGGTGGAGCCGTATGGCGCATCGCCACTTTGTGCAATCGGAAGCTTCATACTCCTAGGTTGCGGGATTTTGGTCCCTGCGGTCGAGCGGCTGTTCTTTTGCCATCTGCCAGTTGTCCGTAGACGAAATCTTTGGGGATTCTACCATCTTCCATGCGGCGGACATGGTCAAGCCAGCATAGTCTGCGTTGCTTAAGCAGTGTATACATGCTGTGAACGCAGCACGTGATAACACTGCGACAATTGCCAATTTGTCCTTCCACGAAATACTGAGGATGTGGTGTAGACACCGTAGACGGAAGTTACCGAGGATGTGGTGTAGGCACCGTAGACGGAAGTTACCGAGGATGTGGTGTAGACACCGTAGACGGAAGTTATTGAGTCTTAATTCTTGCTTAGCATAGGTTTTCCATGTCTCGTTACCATATAGATGCATGCTGGTGACACAGGCATTATATACCGCAGTTTTAATCTTCATTGTGAGTTTCTAGTTTCCTCAAACACACGTTGTGATAAGTGCAAAAATGGTTGCAGCTTTGCCAAAGCGGCTGTCCATTCTGTGTTCAGAGAGAGTTTGTTATTGATGGTAGTCCCGAGGTATGTGAAGTGGTGCACTACTGCCATTTCATAGTTATCATCATCCACATCCTGACCCAGCATTTTTGCTTTCTTTAGACTTATTGTAAGGTTAAAGTCCTTGCATGTTTCAGAGAAGCGATTCATCAAGCTCTAGAGCTTCTGTTGACTGAGTGACGATTTTCAGCGTTATCAGTGAACAACAACCCTCTTATATTTGCCCTTCTATGTTTCGTTTTTGCCTTCAGTCTAGGGATGTTAAACAGTCGGCCATCTGACCTCGTGTGGCTGCATATTTCTTCGGTTGTATCCCGAATTCATGTTTCGAGAGTACATCAAAGAAGATCCTGAAGATGGCCGGAGCTAGGATGCAGCCTTGTTTGGCGCCACTGCCTATGTCAAAGGTCTGTGATGTGTTTCCAGCATACTGGATTGCTCCCTTCATGTCTTCGTGGAATAACTTTATCATTTCCATTAATTTAGAAGGGAGCCTAATTCCAGAAGGATTTTGAAAAGTCCATCCGTGCTAACCCGGTCAAATGCCTTTTTAAAGATCTATAAAGGCGATATATAACGGCTTTTTCTGCTTTCTCGATTTTTTTTTCTTTAAGTTGGCGAAGAGAAAAGATCATGTCTATTGTTGATCTACCAGCTCGAAATCCACACTGCGACTCAGTGATGACTAATTTAAGAAGAAAATACTGCAACTCTGTCACTGACTATGAGACGTAGGATTGCAAACTCGCTCGTGTTGAAGTGCAAGATAAGTGAATCATTTGGATTCTGACAAAACAGCTTTGCGATCTTACTCTTCTGTTCCATAATCACTAAAAAGATGCAAAACAAAATGAACATACTTGATGAGTTATGAAAGCATCGAGTCTCTAGCTATTCAAGACTGAAAAAAATGACGCCCCCCTCCCCCCTCCCCTTCCCTGAGAAAATCGAAAGGACTCTGGGTTGCTGATAGGATTTTTTTCTTCTACGAACAACTTTAGATTTGGCAATTGAAATGTTCGCACACATGAAAATTGATGAAGCATTAATAGAGTTCCCCCTGAAGATCATTAACTTAATAAAGAAAACACGGAAACGTGACATGCAGAATGAAAACTTGTAGAATTATATGGAATAACAACTGGAGTGCGACAGGGACATCTTTTGTCAACAATTCTTTTCTTATTGGCTCTAAATTGGGGTATGAAAAATATTGACTGTAGTGGACTCTGACAACAATTCTTGACGATCTAGATTGTGATGGTGATTAGAATTTTCTGTCTCATAACTGTAATCAGACGCAAGAGAATAGAAAATACGTGATGATAGGTCACAGCAAGTTTGTCTGAAAATACACTGGAAAAAGACAAAGTTAATGAGAATAAATGCAGGGAATGATAACAGGACTGCACTTGAAGAAAATCTCCTACTAGTGCCACACAAGTTTCAATGGAGCAAGAAATGAGAAAACGCTGGAGTTGTATAGGATACACATTGAGGAAAACTGTTGATAGTATTACAAAAGAGTGTTGGAATTCCCAGAGAGAAGCAGATGTAAGCAGAAAAACACAGAGAAAACTGGAGACAGAAATGAAAACAATGAGGGAAACGTAGAAAGACTGTGAGCTGATGACACGTGACAGGAGGATTAGGTATGTTTGTTGAAGGCTTTTGCCCAGTGAACAGCTGGAGGGTCAATAATTATAAAAAAAGCAAGGAAAACAACAGCAGTTATAAAAACAAATACAACAGTTAAAAAGAAATAGGGCGGAACCCGTCAATTTTGACACGTAGTCTTCATGACTACCAACTCACCAAAACAAAATACTCCGTTTTCAATCTGCGACATTTGGCCGTCAATCTGATCCAGTCTTTTGAAGTAGCCTGGCTCTGGACCGGATCAGAATGAGAGAACCATATTCTAAGTGATCTGAGTTTTCCTGGCACGGAACGCGACAATAGGAGCAGTAGTTGCCTGGATAGGAACACGAAACTCAAACTCAATTCTGAAAAGGAAAACAAAGAAGGTATAAATGGGCATGTTGCAGGCACTGGTGAGATTTACAAACATCATGTGCGTGACATAGCAAGAGTTATACACTGAAACATCAATTATTCTTCATAGCAACAGTTTTACACTAAAACATCAATTATGTGTTGTATCAAAAGTTAGACATCTGTGGTGAAAAATACAGTGATACAACGTTAAAATATCTCCAATTATAAAGATAACGGGTAAAATAACACGTAGGGATAAAAATATATGCAAGATATGCCGAGGCTTCTTCACCTATGCCAGCGCTTTCTACCGCCATTGAAACTAACTAGTTGGAACATGCAGACTAAACGGTTTACCCTTTTAGACGGGAGGGAAACGGAGATAAAAGAAAAAAAAAATTATGACGGTCTGAACACGTGTTTGAATCTAAAAGGCAAAAAGACGCAATTTGTAGTTTAAAGGAAAAAATCACGACACCAGTTGACACAATGTAAGGAATTGGTAGAAAAACGATGTTAGCTCTTGTTAGAAACAGTCGTATCTTGGACGTTTTACGGTAATTAGTTGTTTTGTTTGAATACAGCGGCAAACGCCGTGGACGAAGGTTCAAAAACAAATTTCAAAAACTAACCTTGAGAAAAGTAGGGTTTTCTTTAATAATAAAGTTATGAAAATAAAACCTAGCTAGTTTGATAGCCCATCTTGAGCAGAGAAATAATATACTTTTAATTACACAGACGGACAGATAACACGGAAGATATTGACGAAAGACTGTATTGTTCAAATCAGACTAGCAAACAGTTTTTTGTGCATATTTTCACTAAAGTTACATTTTGGTGTCCTTGAGCCTAAAAATGCAAAAATCAAACTGCAGATGAACGAGGGGCAAAGTCGGAGGATAGTAGCTAAAAATAACTTAGTGGGGCAGGTTTGTGTAGTTTTTTCATGTAGTTAGTCCAAAAAACAAGTGTAATTTTGGGAAAAATACTACATACTAGACTGAAACTGGACTGAAACTTGACTTTTAGTTTGAATATTTGAAAAAGTTAGAGGGGAAGTCCGTTGATTGGACAGAAGTATTTACATTATTGAATGAGAGACGTACGCTTGTGCCATTGTATAGAAGACTGTCCATTGACACAGTACGTTACTGCTAGAGGTGATTTCCCGGAATTATTAAATAAAAATCAGTGGGACGCCCTAATCTAGCCAGCAGCTCAGCTGAGGTTTGCTAGTACTAAGTAACTGTGTTCTCAATTCTGAATTGTGGTAAGGGAAAAAGCATTTATCTTGTTTATTTTAATATTTTGAGTGATTGATACTGCCATATCATGAAAAATGATTACGACAAGTGAGTGCTTGCTCTAGGTCCCCAGCAGCAGTCCAGGGCCTAGAGACAACCAAATAATATATGAAAACCTATCTAAGACTATGGAAGGAGGATCTATAATTGAGATCAGTGGGAACATATCACCCACCTTATTGAATGGAAGAGGAAACTATTGAACATATTTCGGATGCAATGCAGTCTTGGGAAACTGGTACTAATTGATAACAACTGGGTGAGATGTGCTAAGTTGGTCAGAGAGATCTGACCCAATCTGTGTAATGTTGTTTTGTGGTGTTGTGTGTAAGAGTGGCGCAGTAAACAGAGTGTTGACACATGGCACAAATTTTGTTTCAGAGTTTCTGATCTGGCACTACGATTGTGCCAGATGCTTTTGTAGAAGTACAAAAGCGGGTGGCTGTGCGACCTAACATTTTACTCCAGCTACTGAGAGGAGTGGGCCACAGGAATTCTGTACTACATCGTCACAGGCCAGTTAAGTGCAAACCTGGCCTGCTGTTGATTCGTCAACTGTGTCCACCATCAATAAGGAAATCAAATCTTGTTATATAAACATTAACATCAGTCCATATGTCCAGGACACTGAACTTTGTAACCATAGATTGGGCATGATGACGCCACCCCAACTAAACATCCAGTGCTAGTTTTTCCCAAGACATTGTAGATATTATTAATATTAACCATTGTAATAATATACCTATGTACAAAAATTTCATTTTATTATGCAATATATATATGTATTTTATTGATAAATACATATTATTTCATAAGTTCTGACCAAAAGAAACAATTGGTTCAGCACTAATAAATTAAAAAATTTTCAAACTTAAACTTTAACAGCCAGTGTTAGTTCAGTTTATCATAGAGTATTATTATTATTAGACTTATTAGTTACATGTGTGTGTCTGTGTATTTTATTACCTACACATTACATTTCAGTACCCTAGACTTTTAACGTAGCTAACATTCATAATAGTAGAATAGGTCTGTTTGAGGTCGTAAGTGGTAGCAGAAAGGCCTTCTGTACTCACATAAACTTTTATCTCAGGAGCCTTCACAGCTGACCTCATCCAGTACACTAAGTAACATAACAACCATACAATAACATCAAAAACCACTACAAATATTGGGGCTCGTCCGGGATTAAATTTATCAAAGATATTAGGGTCTCCTGGTCTGGGAATTAAACTAGTGGGGACAGAGTTGTATAAATTTAAAAGTGTCCCTTAAAATAAAAAGTGGAAAATAAAAGTTGATGAGTCTTCACAGCCAGTGGTAATTAATTAATTAATTAATATATTACCTTAGTCATTGTTAATTTGTGTGTTAGAGTATGGCAGATCTAGCAAAATTTAGATCGGCTGCTGTGCTGACGGCGAAGGAGATGAACATGGAAAAGGAAAAAAAAAGGAACCCGTTACACGCCCATTGAGGCATATTGGGAATATGGTGTTAGGCCCATATTATCTTGACCGTCGGCACACGAGGGATGATGTGGTCGGCATCACGCCGGCCGCCTTAACCTTCCCAGAGTAGCTCTGGTACCCATTTGGGGCTGGGTCGACCCAGGAGCCGTTTGTGGCCTAAAAATTTTCCGCCTCATCTGGGGATCGAACCATAGACCACTGCGCTAGGAAGCCAGTGCACTAACCACTATGCTACCGCGGCTCCAGATGAACATGGAGGGTCAAGTTTTAATTCAGTATGTAACTTCAGAATGTGACAAGTATATTGAAAGGGAAGATAGGAGGTTAGCTGAAGAGAAGAGGTTACAAATTGAGGCTGATAAAGAACTTAAGAGGCTGCAGATTGAGGCTGACAAAGAGGCTAAGGCATTGGAGGCAGATAGGAAGATTAAAAGGCTCCAATTAGAGGCAGAAGAAAAACGACATCAAAGGGAGGCAGAAGATAAGAGATTGACTGCCGAAAGGGAGGCAGAAGAAAAGAGATTGACTGCCGAAAGGGAGGCAGAAGAAAAGAGATTGACTGCCGAAAGGGAAGCAGAAGATAGGAGATTGCAAAGGGAGCGCGAATTACGACTAAGGGAGCTGGAATTACAAGGCCATGCTCCTGAAAATGGTGCCAGCCCCTTTCCCTCAGATGCCACGCCTAGTCAGGGAGCCTCAACCTCAGCTATGGAGTTTCATTTAGACCATTTTGTTGAGAAAGACGATGACATCGAGGGGTACCTCAGTAGATTCGAACTATTAGCTACTACGTATGGGTTAGAGAGAGAGAGGTGGAGTCTTAAGTTATCCCAAGGGCTTAGAGGTACTTCTTATGAAGTTTTTGCTAAGATGCATAGAGACGACCAAGACAATTATGACATGCTAAAGCAGGCTTTGTTATTGAGATATGAAAAGAATGGTGAATTTTATCGTAAGAAGTTTAGAAATGCCAAACTGTTGTCTGGGGAGACATACCACCACTTCTCTGCCAGACTGGAAACCTATTTGGAGAAATGGACTGCTCTGGGGAAGACCCAAGATCTCAAAGAGATGATCATGATAGAGCAATTAAGAGAGTCCATGGCTCCAGACCTGAGAAAATTTCTCATGGAACAAGGTGCAGAGAGGTTGGGGGAGGTTTTAAATGTCGCTGAGAGGTATCAGGAAGCCCAGGCAGAGGTAAGTGGCACTAAAAAAAAGCACATAGAAAATTTTAAAGCTCCATAGCAATTTAGTAAATTTGATACCAGAGAACAAGGTAATAAAGGCAGGACAAACTTTGATAGGCCACGAAATGATTATCGTGATAGAAACTCACAGTTCAATGACCAAAAATGTAATGAAAGAAAACCGTTTAACCAAGGAAAGAGATGGTGCAAATGGTGTAAGAAAGACAACCATAACACCGAATTTTGTAAAAGGAAATCTTCAAACATTGCTGCAATGAAATCGGGGAAACAAAGATTAAAGGTTAATCCTAATGGACAGCAGGAACCTTATCACCCCCCCAGTTTGTGAGGACGTTATTTGTAATGGGGTCACCATAAGGTGCCTATATGATACAGGTTTGGATTATGATTCAGTTGTGAAGTCTAGCCTAATGGACCCAAGTCAGTATACCACAGAAACAGTGGAAATACAAGGGGCGACTAAGGACATACCACTCATGACACTTCCCATCGCAAGGATAACGGTGAAAACTCGCTATGTGGAAGGAGAAATCAGAGCAGCAGTGATAGATGAACCAATCTACCCTCTGATATTGGGGTGTAGATACGTCTTCTTGGGGAATCCCGAGAGACCTGTGATCATGGCGACAGTGCAGACCAGGTCACAGAAAAAGGAGGAAGAAGGTGAACCTATAAATGCTCATCCAGAAGAGATGAGGAAGGCGCAGGCTGAGGATAGGACACTCAAGCCATGTTTTAAAAAATTGCCCAAATGCCACACACCTCCAAGCAAGGGAGAGTACTTTATGAAGTACAAATTGATATACAGGAAGGCCGGAACTGGAACAAATGGTCACAACCAGCTGGTTCTTCCCGCTTCCTATAGGGATAAAGTGATGGAACTAGGGCATGCGATTCCCTTCAGTGGTCACATGGGGATCAGTGCCACAGGACAGCGTATAGCTTGTCATTACTTCTGGCCAGGGATAACGGAGGATATAAAAAAATATGTCAAATCCTGTCCAGAATGTCAAAGGGTAGCTCCAAAGCATTGGACTGCTCCTGCAACTCTAGGGGAAATGCCCATAGTGGGAACACCTTTTGAGAGGGTTGCAGTGGATATTGTGGGACCTCTCACTCGGACCAAGAGGAGGAACAGTTACATCCTTACTCTGGTGGACACTTGTTCTATGTGGGGAGAGGCGGTAGCCCTGCCATCAATTGATTCGAAACATGTAGCAGAGGCACTACTTACAATATTCACAAGATTAGGATTCCCGCATCAAATCTTGACTGATAATGGCTCACAGTTCAAGGGGAAACTAACGGAAGAAGTTTTTAAGCTATTTCAAGCCAGACACTTTCATTGTAGTCCGTACCATCCACAAGGGAACGGCCAGGTAGAGAGGTTCAATGGGACTCTCATTTCTATCCTGAGAAAGCTGGCACATGAAAAACCTGATATGTGGGATCAATTTCTGCCCGCCGCGTTGTTTGCGTATCGAGAGGTACCACATAGTTCAACCGGGATGGCTCCCGCAACCCTGCTATTTGGGAGGCCAATAAAAGGTCCATTAGAAGCTTTATTAAGGACCTGGACAGATGAGAAAGCAGATGAGACTGTTACCTCATCATATCAATATGTGAAGGAGCTGACCACTCGTCTGAAAGCTGGATGGAAACTGGCAAATGATAATTTGAGACAAGCCAGGAAGAAACATGCAGCGTATTTTAATAGGAAAGCAAAGGACAGAGAATTAGCTGTGGGAGAGAAGGTGCTTCTTCTACTACCCGGCAGCCAGAATAAGTTACAAATTGGATGGCAAGGTCCATATACGGTTCTAGAGAAGGTGTCTAGAACAAATTATAAAATTGACAAAAAGGGGAAGGAGAAGGTATATCATGTAAACCTTTTAAAGAAGTATCTGGACAGACCACTCCAGGAAAGCACCCCCTTACTGACCTTGGCTATCGCAACTAAAATGAAAAAGGAACCACTCACCTCACATGAATACCCATTACATCCCTGTGAGACAGCCGCACAAGTAAAAGTCAGTAAACACCTGACTAAAAATCAGAGGGAGAGAGTTCAACAGGTTCTGGAGGAACATACAGATGTATTAACAGATAAACCAGGACATACAAATTTGCTACAGTATGACATGAAGCTGGTAGACTCAAACCCAATCTGTATGAGAGCCTATTCTGTTCCGTTCGCGAAGGAGAAGGCATTGAAAGAGGAAATAGATTATTTGTTGAAAGAAGGGATTATTTCACACAGTGAATCTTCTTTTAGCTCCAGTGTGGTGTTGTTGAGGAAACCGTCTAGGGAACATAGACTGTGCATAGATTACAGGAAACTGAATGCTGTCACAGAAGGACAAGTGGATCCATTACCAGACACAAAACAGTTATTTGCCAGATTGAACAAGGCAAAATACTTTTCGAAGGTTGATCTTAGCAAAGGCTATTACCAGATTCCAGTGAAGCCTGAAGTTAGACCTTATTTAGCTTTTAGCACCTCGGAACGACATTATGAATTCAACATGCTACCATTCGGATTGAAAAATGCTCCGAGTGTATTTTCTAGGATGATGCGCAAATTGTTGGATCCCCGAATAATCCATGTATCACGAATTTCATGGATGATATTCTTGTCGCCACGGAAACATTTGAGGAACACATTAACTCTCTGAATATGTTATTTGATAGGCTTAGGGAAGCGAACTTAACTGCTAGACCAACAAAATGTTGTATTGGATGCAAAGAGTTGGAATTCTTGGGACATACTATATATCAGGGTAACATGACCCCTGACCCCAAGAACTTGGAAAAACTGCAGAGAGCACCTAGACCACAAACAAAAAAAGACGTGCGATCATTCGTGTCGTTATGTGGGTTTTACCAAAAATATATCAAAAATTTTAACTCTATATGTGCTCCTCTGACTGATCTGACTCGCAAGGGAAATCCAGATAAAATTGTTTGGTCCGCGCAATGTGAATTGGCATTTCAAGAGTTAAAGGAAAAACTCACTAGCAAGCCTATTCTCAAATTGCCTGATTTGACTCAGGACTTTGTGGTGAGAACTGATGCAAGTAATGTAGGCCTGGGGGCGGCTCTGTTGCAAAGGTCATCTTCACCCAATGGGGAACTGAACCCAGTCGCTTATGCAAGCCGCAAGTTGAATAAAGCGGAGCAAGGATATTCCACAAGCGAAAAAGAATGTTTCGCGTTAATCTGGGCAATAAAAAAGTTCCAAATCTATCTGTATGGTAGGACTTTTGTGGTCCAGACGGATCACCAGCCACTTGTGTTCTTATCTCAGGCCAAGCATGAAAATGCAAGATTGTTAAGATGGTCTTTATTGTTGCAACCTTATCAGTTTATTATTGAATATATCCCGGGGTCACAGAATGTCGGTGCAGATTTCCTCAGTAGGCACCCCTGTGATCAAAATTAGAGTAGTTGGCAGGCGTGAGGTCAATTTTATCTATGTGTATCACTGGTTTTGGAACTTGCATTAGTGCATGTTCTCAGGTGGGGAGATGTGTGGTGAAAAATACAGTGATACAACGTTAAAATATCTCCAATTATAAAGATAACGGGTAAAATAACACGTAGGGATAAAAATATATGCAAGATATGCCGAGTCTTCTTCACCTACGCCAGCGCTTTCTACCGCCATTGAAACTAACTAGTTGGAACATGCAGACTAAACGGTTTACCTTTTTAGACGGGAGGGAAACGGAGATAAAAGAAAAAAAAATTATGACGGTCTGAACACGTGTTTGAATCTAAAAGGCAAAAAGACGCAATTTGTAGTTTAAAGGAAAAAATCACGACACTAGTTGACACAATGTAAGGAATTGGTAGAAAAACGACCTTAGCTCTTGTTAGAAACAGTCGTATCTTGGACGTTTTACGGTAATTAGTTGTTTTGTTTGAATACAGCGGCAAACGCCGTGGACGAAGGTTCAAAAACAAATTTCAAAAACTAACCTTGAGAAAAGTAGGGTTTTCTTTAATAATAAAGTTATGAAAATAAAACCTAGCTAGTTTGATAGCCCATCTTGAGCAGAGAAATAATATACTTTTAATTATACAGACGGACAGATAACACGGAAGATATTGACGAAAGACTGTATTGTTCAAATCAGACTAGCGAACAGTTTTTTGTGCATATTTTCACTAAAGTTACATTTTGGTGTCCTTGAGCCTAAAAATGCAAAAATCAAACTGCAGATGAACGAGGGGCAAAGTCGGAGGATAGTAGCTAAAAATAACTTAGTGGGGCAGGTTTGTGTAGTTTTTTCATGTAGTTAGTCCAAAAAAACAAGTGTAATTTTGGGAAAAATACTACATACTAGACTGAGACTGGACTGAAATTTGACTTTTAGTTTGAATATTTGAAAAAGTTAAAGGGGAAGTCCGTTGATTGGACAGAAGTATTTACATTATTGAATGAGAGACGCACGCTTGTGCCATTGTATAGAAGACTGTCCATTGACACAGTACGTTACTGCTAGAGGTGATTTCCCGGAATTATTAAATAAAAATCAGTGGGACGCCCTAATCTAGCCAGCAGCTCAGCTGAGTTTTGCTAGTACTAAGTAACTGTGTTCTCAATTCTGAATTGTGGTAAGGGAAAAAGCATTTATCTTGTTTATTTTAATATTTTGAGTGATTGATACTGCCATATCATGAAAAATGATTACGACAAGTGAGTGCTTGCTCTAGGTCCCCAGCAGCAGTCCAGGGCCTAGAGACAACCAAATAATATATGAAAACCTATCTAAGACTATGGAAGGAGGATCTATAATTGAGATCAGTGGGAACATATCACCCACCTTATTGAATGGAAGAGGAAACTATTGAACATATTTCGGATGCAATGCAGTCTTGGGAAACTGGTACTAATTGATAACAACTGGGTGAGATGTGCTAAGTTGGTCAGAGAGATCTGACCCAATCTGTGTAATGTTGTTTTGTGGTGTTGTGTGTAAGAGTGGCGCAGTAAACAGAGTGTTGACACATGGCACAAATTTTGTTTCAGAGTTTCTGATCTGGCACTACGATTGTGCCAGATGCTTTTGTAGAAGTACAAAAGCGGGTGTCTGTGCGGCCTAACATTTTACTCCAGCTACTGAGAGGAGTGGGCCACAAGAATTCTGTACTACATCGTCACAGGCCAGTTAAGTGCAAACCTGGCCTGCTGTTGATTCATCAACTGTGTCTACCATCAATAAGGAAATAAAATCTTGTTATATAAACATTAACATCAGTCCATATGTCCAGGACACTAAACTTTGTAACCATAGATTGGGCATGATGACGCCACCCCAACTGAACATCCAGTGCTAGTTTTTCCCAAGACATTGTAGATATTATTAATATTAACCATTGTAATAATATACCTATGTACAAAAATTTCATTTGATTATGCAATATATATATGCATTTTATTTATAAATACATATTATTTCATAAGTTCTGACCAAAAGAAACAATTGGTTCAGCACTAATAAATTTAAAAAAATTTTCAAACTTAAACTTTAACAGCCAGTGTTAGTTCAGTTTATCATAGAGTATTATTATTATTAGACTTATTAGTTACATGTGTGTGTCTGTGTATTTTATTACCTACACATTACATTTCATTACCCTAGACTTTTAACGTAGCTAACATTCATAATAGTAGAATAGGTCTGTTTGAGGTCGTAAGTGGTAGCAGAAAGGCCTTCTGTACTCACATAAACTTTTATCTCAGGAGCCTTCACAGCTGACCTCATCCAGTACACTAAGTAACATAACAACCATACAATAACATCAAAAACCACTACAACATCGAAATATCAATTATTTGCCGTATGAGAAGTTATGTGCCGACTCATCAATTATTTATCTTAATTTACTCATAACTTTTCAGCTCCACCTATAGCAAATGTCTTCAAGAAATATTTGCTATACCTTCCAGTTCCTGTGCTATACTCTCGCCATTTATTGCCTCCTTTATCCCCTTCATATTTATATCAAGTTCTTCATATCTGTAGAATGTTTGTTGGCTTAAAGTTTCTAAAGGGTAGAGTAGCTGGCCAAATGCCAAAACTTCCTTTGATGCTTTCTACTAGTTTACATGTAACTAATCTTTGCTCCCCATTCGGGTCCACGTAACACAAGCGCGGTTTATCTTATTATTGTAGGTCAGGGGTCCTCAAAACATTGTATGAGTCTAAAACTCTCCATGGTATCCTTGATCCTTCATCGACCCTGGGCAAGAAATGCATAAATAAAATAATGAAGTGATTATAGAGGCCAAAAAAATAAATAAATGAACATTACCTTTTTAATTGAACTGGTTACATTCATTAATGGGAAGGATGAGGCTGATGAGTATTAACAAGAGCATTGATATTTGGTTATATCGTATAAAATACCGTCATGCCTACAGCCTTCGACGCTGTCAAATGTCTGCCAACTATGGAGGAGCTGGATGCTGAACCAACATTACAGGAACTCAGCAAGGCCATTGATAACTTGGCCTCTGGCAAAGCACCAGGCAGTGATAGGATTCCTCCCGATTTAATAACAATAGACATGACCTTTTCTCTCCGCCAGCTTCAGGAAAAATTAAGAGAGCAGAAAAGGCCTTTACATATTGCTTTATAGACCTCACATGGCATTTGACCTGGTTAGCAGGGATGGACACTTCAAAATCCTCCTGAAAATAGGCTGCTCCACTAAACTGCTGGAAATTATAGTCATTCCATGAAGACATGAAGGGAACAGTCCAATACGTTGGAAGCACATCACGGTCCTTTCACATACGCAGTGGCGTTAAACAAGGCTGCGTCCTCGCTCCGACCCTCTTTGGGATCTCCTTTGCCTTGCTCTTGAAACATACACTCAGAGATGCATCTGAAGGAATATGCCTTCACACTAGGTCAGATGGCCGACTGTTTAACTTCGCAAGGCTGAAGGCAAAAACACAAATCAGAAGGGTCACTATAAGAGACTTGTTATTCGCTGATGACTCTGCAATCATCACCCAAAGTCAACAGGAGCTCCAGAGTTTGATGAATCGCTTCCCCAAGCATGCAAGGACTTTGGCCTCAGAATAAATGTGCTGGGTCACGTTGTGGATGTTGCACCAGTTATCACTATAGATAATTATGAATTGGCAGTGGTGCACCACTTCACATACATGGGGTCTACTTTCAACAATAAACTCTCTCTGGACACAGAAATTAGGCGTGTTTGGAGAAATTCCAAACTCATAAAGAAAATCAAAGTTGCGGTATATAACGCCTGCGTCACCAGCACAATTCTATATGGCAGCGAGACATAGACAACTTATGCTGTGCAAGAAAGAAGGCTCAATACCTTCCATCAGCGGTGTCTATGCCACATCCTCGGTATTTCGTGGACAGACAAAGTGACAAATGTCGAGGTGTTATCAAGTGCTAGCCTTCACAGCATGTACACACTGCTTAGACAGCGCAGACTACGCTGGCTTAGTCATGTCCGCCATATGGAAGATGGTCGCATCTAGAAAGATATCTTCTACAGACAACTAGCAGATGGCAAATGAACAGTTGAACGTCTGCAGCTGGGGTTCAAAGATGAGGGCAAGAGAGATACGAGGACACTGGACATAAATCCATCAACCTGGAAGGATGTAGCGGCCGATCGCACCAAGTGACGATGCTCTTTACTGCGCCACTTCAGACTGGGTGAAAAGAAGCTCTCACAGCAAGCAGAAGAGAGGAGAAAACATCAAATGGAACACTAGGAAAAAAAGTAGCTAAGGGCTGTCACCGCAGGGGCGCCTTTCCATAGTCAGTTATGACTGAATAATAGTAATTATTATTATGATATTTGGTTGGACATTGGTGAATCTTATTATTATTATTCCTTTGACCGCCGACCGACTAAGCAGTCTTCGGCCACAACACCTTGCGGCGTCATTAGGGCAACAAGAAATCGTCCGTTGTTCCGTCACACCTATCGGCGTATATTGGTACAACAGACTCTTAATTGTTGTTTCTGTGATCAATGTGACAAGCAAGCGGTAGATCAATCCGCTGTGCCTCGAACTTGCCCTCATGTGTACTCTACTCCTGTCGCTATAAAACCATTTCGCCATGTCTCCCAGACGCCCGTCCAGCCAAAATCTTTTCGGGACCGAAGGTCCTCGAAAAAGGGCAGTCTGACACAGACACAGTTCCAACTCACTGCCTCTACTGCGCTGGGAGGACCCGGCAACCGAGACCACACACAGCCTTGAGAGGACAAAGATCGCCTTAAAGGGTTGGTGAATCTTAGTCGTAAGTAATTACGCTCTTTCAGTTTCAGTCGACCACGGATCAACTCTCTCAGGCTTGTCGACCACTTTGGGGACCCCTGCTGTAGGTAAAACGTCCCGCGTAGTTCCTGGGGGTTTCAGACGAGGCAAATAAGAAATAGAAATACTGCTCCTTCATACACGTTGTACAACTAATATGAGGTTGTACATGGGACTAGCAACTTCATCATGTACAACAGATAGCCAAAGAAACCACTGCTACAAGAACATGTGGCTGCTTTGTTCAAGCTTCATTACAGGGAGATCAGCAGCAGCGGTAAGTCCATGCTCCGGACAGGAGCGAAAAGGAAAATGAAGATGAAGATTGGTTGACCAAGATTTGACAAGTATATAGAACAACTGATGGAAGTGGCTCATCCAAAAACCCTTTCCTCAGGTCTGTTTCCTTGGGCTTTTGTAAGCGGTTATAGCGTTTTGTCTTTGGGCTTTTGTAAGCAATTATAGCATTTTTTCTTTGGGCTTTTGTAAGCGGTTATAGCGTTTTTTCTTTGGGCTTTTGTTAGCGGTTATAGCGTTTTTTTCGTTGGGCTTTTGTAAGCGTTTAAAGCGTTTTCCTCTCACAGCATGTCTAGATCTGCAGGCTTGTCGCCATTACGAAGTCCACAGTCTTTTCCAGGTCAGCGCGGCAGCCCCATGGCTTCTGCTTGAGCTCAGCATCCCCTGGCTAGGTCAGAGGTCGTGGGTCATCATGGGTTGGGCAGTTTTGGAGAATTTGATCGGGTGTCTGGATTTCAGTTCCACGTGGACATTCATTTGTATGATATACTGTGGTGATAGAGATGGCCCAGTAGTCTGCAGTGGCCAGATCTCAGACGGAAAATGAGGGTCTGTAGAATCGTGACTTTACTAGGTTTCCGAGACCAGAGTAATGGAAAGTTTATTTTGAATTTGTTTCGTTTTTGTTTTTTAAACGTACCAGGGCAAGATAAAGACAAATATTCGCACATTTACAAACCATGTTATGATAAAGCAGCTGTAAATTAATTCGTCTAATTTAAGCCCATTTGCTGTTTTCACTTCTCCCTATGATATTTTTAACGCGTTGCTCCATAGTTTCATAGCCTTTGTACATCCGGGTAAACGACCACAGAAGAATAGTGCCGTCATGAAGACATGTGAAGTCAGTCCTATTGTATGGATGTGAAACATGGAGAGCAACAAAAACAACAACCAAAAAGCTACAGACTTTTATAAACGGGTGCTTGCGTAGAATAGAAGGACTGAAATGGTATGACAAAGTCACAAATGTGGAATTGATGACAAGAACCAGACAAGTGCCCGTGGAACAAGAGTTGAGAAGAAGACGCTGGCGATGGATAGGACACACATTGAGGAGACCTGTTGATAGCATTACAAGGCAGTCCTTGTTCTGGAATCTACAGGGAAAGAGAGGCAGAGGTAGACCAAAAACCACATGGAGAAGAGAACTGGAAACAGAGGTGAAAATGATGAAGAAAACATGGAAAGAACTTGAGCGGATGGCACAGGACAGGAAGACTTGGCATGTGTTTGTTGAAGGCCTATGCTTCTTGGGGAGCTAAAGGGTATTGATTGATGAGGACACGCAGTAGAAAAAGTACAACATAATTATGTCCCGCCATGTTGTAGCCGGTAACTTACTCGTACTAAAATATTATTACAATTCTACATACCTTCGCTAGAAATGTGAGAATAATTAATTTCTACATCCATAGAGAAGTTTTTTGTCATGTCTTCTTTGTTATTCGTTCATATACACAACTGTTTCGGTTCGTTGGATTCGCTTATGCGACTTTGGAGCTCTTCACTCGCTGGATTACTCTATTATGAAGACTTTATTTTTTGGTATCTGCTAATTTTTGTTTGTTTTGCTGTTGCACCGAATTTATTTTCCTGGCTACGTGATTTTGTTTGTGTTTAGTATTTTTGTTTATTAATTAATTTTCTTCGTCTCTGTTCAGTCCTATGCCATCAACAATTTAAAAAGTGAAGGTAGTCCCATTACAGAAACTACCGTAAGGAAGTGAAGTGTTAGAGACTTCCCAATTTGACATCTAGCTCTTTAATGAGGTGAGGTAACTAGTTTATTTCCTTGCTACCTTCGCTTTCCCTATCTCAAGAGCCGAGTCAGACACCCATTTACAGATGGGAAGACTGGAGCGTAACGTTATAAGTCTTCCATCTCTAAACGTGTCAACTGCGCCCGGACAAGAAACCACTCTAACCGCTTAGAAAAAACAGACGCTCCTGTTTACTTAGGCTTTCCATATTTATCGTCTTGTTTTCTTCAAAATGTCCAGTATTTCCAGTATATTTTTATTTGATCAAACTGACTCCTGTACCATGTTAAAAATGTATTTACTTTTTATTTATTTCGTTCATACAGCTGTTCACATTGTCATTCTGCTGGCTTACCTGTCTCAGTATCTGTAACCGACTGTTTTGTAACGGCCACCATAAATGTAACGTACTGTTTATGAGTGATGTGAAAGCTGGCAGAGTAAACGTGTCGTTTATCACCTGGACTGTGTAATGTTGCGGTGTCGATGTAGGTCACCAGAAATGTAACGGCCAGGAATGTAACGGTCACCAGAGTGAGGCACTGCCAGGGGTACTATGATCACTCACAGTAAACAGCGTACATGTTGTAGATCTGGGATATTGGTATTATGATGTGCTGAGTGTGGGTGTAGACGAAAACACGAATGCTTGAGGCTCTTAGTAAAGTCAATAATGCACCCATACACTCACATGCAGTAGTCAATGATGAATTGAAGACTGCTGGCACGTTTCAAACATTTATTTACGAAACTGACAGTAGCATCAACAGGACAGTCAAATCGACGAGATCAAGGACTTCACATAGATAATAAATGACTATTAAATGTCTGGTAATCAAAGGCTTGCATCATACATCAAACATCATCTGTCTTAATGTTACAATATGTAATGTAGCTTCCGTACCATTGACTCAGCGCGTCAGGTACTTAATTAGCTCTGTCGTCCAACAAACGAGCTCCTAAATTGCGTAGCAATAATACATAAGGCTGTTATTCAACTGGCATAGCTCGCCAGGTATATTTCCTCTTGCTGAAAATATTGGCCGTAATACAGGGCCTCAATATGTAGACAGCTGTGTATCCTTTGTTAGCAGGCACGATCAAACCATGCTAAACATATATATATATATATATACCGCCAACCTGCGGCGTCCACAATAATTTATCATCATCATTAGGCTTCTGTTCACTTGAAAACATATAGTCTCATTTGGCTAGAACTAGAAGCAAAGAAGAAAATTCTGTCTCTCAAGATCTGTGAGCTTCACTCACCGATCGGTAACTTCAAATGTTCTGCAGCCAAAGGCATAGTAATAAGAATGTCATTTACCTTCATACAGAATCTTCCGGATACACCTTTAACAAACAATCACTGGGGAAAACATTGACATTTCAGTCATATCGAAACTTTCCAATCCCCATGATGATATAGAGAAAAATCACAAACGGACATCCTCGTCCGACAGCCCAGATCACAATCTAGATGAAGGAAGTCACAGTTCGCGCTCAGAACTCTGCGCATGCCTAGACAGCATAAAACTGAGCATCGTTCAGACAGATCAACGACAACGATTGAAAGAAAGAGAAGATAACCCTTTAAACAACCTGTCATAGAAGTTAATACCCAATTATCCAACTTTGACCAACAAAGTTTTACAACAAAAGTATTAAATAGATTTACCTATATGACTCCGTCAAAACGACAAAAGTATAAAATAGATTTACCCATTATGACTCCGTCAAAAACGACAGCAACAGACTACCGCACCCCCGCATAAAATAAATTGACCCATTTTTAAAAAAATACATCCATGAGCAAGATACCACAAGCTCATGACACATGAATAATGTGCCAATGAAAGAATCAACCGGAGAGAATCAAATCATCTCACCAAATAATAGAAAATATCTTCGGGAAGGTACCATCAAAGAAACCTCAGTTGCTGGCGATACTAACAAAAATTACATAACTATCAAACAATTATGCAATACTATAATCATAGCAATGACCAATGATAATATATCTGAAGAAGTCATATCAATATACAAATTACAATGTTATCCCATTAATATATGTAATGGATGGACATGACCAAATTTGTTAAATTCCTTACACATTATCTAACAATAAAAGTATATCATATACAAATAAGTGCTGCGATTTCTTGAACAAAAGTAAGGTATGGCGTCATCATGGTTCTCACAAGCGCTCCGTACTTGGTACTAGTTTGCACTGAGAACAATATAAATGACATTAATTAGTAACATGCTATAATGCACTATAGTCACTAAAAAATTATTTAAATATTATATGTGGCCATTTTAAAGTTTTTCCTTTTCTTATTTTTTTTTGGCCTTTATTTTATGTTAACCTTAACCTTCGACATTACACCAAAGATAGCAATAGAGAAAGAAAACAATCAATTTACTAATCTAAGGTGAAACAAATGTTTTAATGTATAATATGAACAGACATGAGTCTGGAAATGTATCATGAAATCTAGGACACAAGACTTAAGTGGAATCATGTGGGCATCTAGACAGTATGTCCGCCATCACATTATCCGAACCACGGATAGCCCGCAACGTGAAATGAAAAGGTTGAAGAGCAATAGCATATCGAGTAGATCTCGAGCTCTTCAAATCCTTGTTCTGCATAGCTGTAAGAGCTTTTTGGTCGGTTTCCATAATGAAATGCGCGCCTAGAAGGAATCTTTGTAGCTTAAGAATGGCCCAGACCATAACTAACAATTCACGGTCTAGAACCGAATAGTTCCTTTCTGCCGCATTCAATTTCCTTGAGATATACATCACAGGATGCAGAGTTCCTGAATACTCCTGCATAAGTGCCGCCCCGATCCCAGTGGAAGAGGCATCACTACGAAGAACAAAAGTCTTATCAATCGATGGTAGTCGTAAGATAGGGAAGATGAGAACAAATTCTTAATCTGATCCAATGAAGATTGGCATTCTTGGGACCAGCGCACCATATTAGGAGAACCTTTTTTCAATAAAGTTGAAAGAGGTGCCATAATGGAGGACAGATTCTTAATAAATCTTCCGTAGAATTGTATTAATCCCAAGAGACTACGTACTTGCTTTTTTTGTTTTAGGAACGGAGATATTTAATATCTTAGAAATGTTTTGGTCCTCTGTCTTCAATAGACCATGACCAACACGATGACCTAGGAAAGAGATTTCACTAAACCCAACAAAGGCTTTAGAGGGTTTTGCAGTCAAATTATGCTCGCGTAGAGTAGACAGTAACTCATTTAAACCCAAATAGTGTTCTTCCCAAGTATCGCTGAAAAGACAGATGTCGTCCAAGTATGCGATGACGTCTGTACGATATGAGAGAATTCGACGCATCATGCGTACAAAAGTAGCTGGAGCGTTCATTAGCCGGAAAGGCATAAAATTCCATTGATACAAACCCCTAGGTGTTGAGAAAGCAGTGAAAGGTTTGGCGCGTTCAGTTAACGGAACTTGCCAATAGCCTTTCGACAAGTCAAGTTTAGTAAAGAATCGCGATTTAGAAAGTCTAGTAAGTAGATCTTCCAATAAAGGCATAGGTTCAGCATCAAACTTCGTAACCTGGTTCAATTTGCGATAATCGACGCAAAGACGTATGTTATTGTCTTTCTTTCGAACAATAACCATGGACGAAGAGTATGCTGAAGTGGATGGTTCAATTATTTTCAATTGTTCCATTTCATCCAATTCTTTCTCGACTTGCGCTTGGAAATGAATAGGGATAGGATATGGTCTTACTCTGATCGGATTATGATCAGTAAGTATAATGTCATGTTTGATAATATGTGTGTGTCCAGGAATGTCGGTAAGGACATCCTGAAATGATTGTAGCCAGGAAGATACTTGACGCTGTTCCTCAAAAGACAAATTAGAAGAAACCGAAACGTTTCTCCATGATTCCGTAGAATTGAGTGGAATCATAGGAAGAGGTAGATTAACATCTGAAAACGTTGTTTCCTCCTCCTGTATAACCGACAAGGATGAGATATGACCATGTTGGACTGGAGAATCGTCCGTCGCCTGGAAAATAGGCTGCAAATAGTCTGGTCGTTCAATAAATTCCGTAAGCATATTTATATGGAAGGTTTTATGCCTTCCATCAATATCGACAACATAGTCGACATCGGAAATTTTTGAGACTATTCCATATGGACCTTTCCATGCTATGAGAAGTCTGTTCTCCCTCGAAGGAAGTAAGACAAACGCTTTGTCTCCAGGACAAAGTTGACGTAGGCGTCTCTTCTTATTAGCGAATTGCCTCGCCTTTTCTTTGGCAAATTCGAAGGATGAAGTCGCTAACTTGCATGCTTCGATAATCTTATGCCTGAGAGCAATGACATATGAAGATTGAGTGTCATTGTCAATATTATCGGCAGTTATAAAATCGTGTAGCAATGACATAGGACCGCGCGGTTGCGATCCAAAAACAAGTTGAAAGGGAGAAAACCCTGTATGTTCATTGGGGACCTCTCTATAGACAAAGAGAGCCGCGGGTAAAACCCTGTCCCAATCCTGAGGATGATCCTCAGGAATCTTGCCAAGTAAGTTCTTAAGTGTTCTATTAAGACGTTCAACTAACCCATTATACATTGGGTGATAAATACTACTGAGAGACCTTTTAATATCTAGGATAGACATCACCTGCGACATAGTGTCTGATATCAATTGAGTACCATAGTCTGACAATATTTCTCTGGGAAAACCCAAACGAGAAAATATTAGCCAAAAAGCGTCTGCGATATCGGCAGTAGATATGCTCTTTAGAGGTATAGCCTCTGGCCAACGTGTGCACATGTCGACGCATGTTAAGATGAATTGATGTCCTCTGGCTGACTTAATCTTATAAGGGCCAATAATATCTATTGCCATCTTCTGGAATGGTCGAATAGGAATGTCTGCAACCTGGATAGGTGCAGCATGTCGTGGACCTCTAGATTTGACTTCTTGACAAATCTTACAAGATCGGCAATAAATTCGTATGTCTTTGTTTACGAATGGCCAAAAGAAAGCCGCTAGAACTCTCGACTTAGTGCGAGAAAAACTCATGTGTCCAGCACACTGAGAATCGTGTGCATGTTGAAGGATTAAGGCTCTCATACTTTTGGGCACAAGAATTTGAGAGTGCATAGATTTGTCTGAGTGTTGTACCATACGTACTAGTATACCATTTTTCATAGTGATATACGATTTGTGAATTGTATTTTGATTCGGATCACCGTTTTTAGCGAGAAGAAAGTATTTATTTAGAGAAGAGTCTTCTTCTTGTAGTTTCACAAACGAGTCATGTGAAATCACCAAGTGATCATCTTGGCTACCAACTTCATTACTATCATTAAATGAAGTTGAAGGAACAAGAGCTTGTGCTCTTGTTACAACCACATTGGCTGTTTGTATATTATGTTCTTCCCAAGCAGCAATTTTCTGCGGGGTACATTCCTTAACCCCGTGAATACGACCGATTATAAGATCCGCAATAGGATTAGGAAGAATACACGCGTGGACATCTCCTGTAAAGAAGGGAGTATCCATGTGGATGATAGCAGTAGGATATATTTCCAAAGATCCACCAAATGTCACACACTTAACCACCTTCCCTGTGGCACAGCAAGGATCTATAAGAGATTGCTTAACCCCAATAGTAGTACATCCAGAATCAAAAAGTACTGAGACTGGATTATCATTCACTAGACCTCTATTTAAAATAAGAGATCCTTTACCGTCATGCGCAACTGTAGCAGGAAGAGCGGGAAGAGGGTGACCACAAATTAAGGTAGATACTGTAGATGGTTCGAACAATGTTGAGCATTGAGGCACTTAGCTGCTCTCCCAAAATCGAAAGCAGAGCCAGTGTTAGCATTGGAGTTTCTACTATCGTTCACTTGACTACAGGCTTTCTGAGACTCATGTTGTGCAGCGTTTGCTTGACGATAAGATTTCCTTTTGTTATGTCTAGGTCTGCCGCGATTATTATTTCCCCTGTAATTATCATTATATTGCCCATCATAACCATTATTCTGGTTTGCATCACAGTTTCCATAACCATCATCGTAATATTCTTGACGGCGAGGATAATTATCTCGAGAAGAGAAACTCGGATAGTTTCTATTGTGATAACCTTTGCGAAAGTGTCTAAAATTGTTAGACCCAACAATACGAGGACTATCAGCTCGTCTCCAATTCTTTGAAGAAAACCCACTGTGTGATGGATTGCTTTGATATTGAGTGTAATTCTGATTACTCTTCTTATTAAAGCTTTGCTTAGCACCTTGAAATTTACGATTGTAATTAGAGCCATATGGTGCTGCCGAAGCAACTGGCAACCCTTCTTTCACTTTAGAATTGCTAACTGTAGCATGGGGATGTGCAGTTACTTACTGGCAACAATATTCCTCCATGTCTTTTATGTTTTTAAGTTTACGCTCATGAAGAAAAGCAAGAAAAGATTCGTTGACCGATGACATAACCTTGTCTCGAAGTAATAAGTCCATTAGGCCTTCATATGTTTTTTCAGTCTGAGACAACTCAATCCAACGTGTGAATGTACGACGTATCTTTATAATAAAAACAGAGAAATCCACTCCATTTTCTGGCAACATTGTCTTAAGACGAAGACGATAATCTTCTTCTTTTAGTTGATATCTTTTAAGCAATGCTGCACTGACAACATCATAGTTGGTCCTATCATGTTCCTCTATTGTCATAAGAGTAGTTACTGGTTCACCTGAAAAAAATTCCATCAGTTGCTCGACATATTTTCCCTTTTTTATTTTATGCGTATCGCATAAAAATTCGAATCTATCAAGATAATCCGTTATATCGTCCTTTAAAGGATTGAAATGAGGTAATTTGATCTTATTAGAATTCTCCTTTGTCGTATCCGAAGCTGCTTGATGAGCACCCGCATTCATCAATTTCAATTTCTCTAACTCCAAAACAGCGAGTCTTTCATCATCTTCCCTTTTTGCTTTTCTCTCTTCAGCCTCAGCTTGAAATTTTCTCTCCTCAACAGCAGCTTGAAATTTTCTTTCCTCAGCAGCAGCTTGAACTTGAAGTTTTTTCTCCTCAGCAGCAGCTTGAAATTTTCTTTCATCTGCCTGCATCTGTAATCTTAAATTCTCAGATTCTCTTTCTAATCTTTTATTTTCCTCTTTTTGTTTCTTGTCTTCAAACTTCAATGCTTTGTCATATTGAGCCGTTGCGAATTCTTCCAAATTATCACCTGTCTTCCCAAGGGTTTCCCTTGTTCAATAAAGAAGTCTAGTGTAGACATTATGTCTAACTATGTGAGATCAGACCTGAAAAATTAAATAAATTACTTATCCCACTTTGATGGGAGACAAGTCTGTAATACTAGACTTGTATACTCACTTCACTTTATTTCACTCTCTTTGAGAGACAAGTCTTAGTCAAAGACCTTGTATAGTTACCTTGTTTCTCTATAATATTATCATTATAAGTAACCTTTTTCTGAAAAGTGTATGATATTAATACTAATAGTCAATGATCAAGTATATCTATAGACTGTATGACAACAATGTATTACAATAATAAATACAAAGACAAGAATACAAAACAACAACCGAAAACGTTCGCAGAAGTCAAATAATAAATAAAGCTTAACTGAATCTAATGTTGTAAAATTTTACAATGATAACTGCGAAAATTAAACAAATGACAAGACTGTTATAAACAAAAAGGTGTATAAAAATAAATGAAAGTAAGGAAAGACGAACAGATACAAACAAAACAAATCGTAAATCAAAGAATGGAAAAAATAACGAAAACAACACTAACACATCTCGTCACAGCTAAGAAAAAAAACTGAAAAGTAGCAACACAGGTTGCTCGCAATTTCCACTGGGGAAATATGCGTAATCCTACAGAAAACGCTCACGATAGAACCTCTATCACGTGGTATCTTCTACCGGAGTCTCATTACCCAACCAGCCCGCTGAAATACACATTAAATAAACATGTAAACAAAAACATGTATACACAAAACATGCATGGCATATATAAATACACAATATGTAGAATGTGTTTAGAGGAAGGCTCAGCTTTACACAAAATAAAGGCACAGTTTACACACTAAAACCGGCCATTTATCTTTTAGCACACTCCTCAATAGCCGCAAAGATGCAATATAATGCAGTACCACTGTCAACAACAATGGTAGACGATCCACCGTTGAAGGTCACCGTAACTTCATAACAGGCAGTGGTCTCCAAAGTGTAGCTACACAAATCATACTCGACACCAGTTGAGACTAGAAAATCCAACGTCGATATGTTTGTAGAATGTAGTGTAAACAACCAGCGGTACTGTTTACGTTCTTAGGTTGACAGGTAACGATATGACTTGATAGCTCAGAATGTAGTGTAAACAACCAGCGGTACTGTTTACAATCTTAGGTCGACAGGTAACAATGTGACTTGATAGCCCAGATATATTGACATCTCTTGTAGAACTCCAGAAATGTATAACAATGTCACTTCAATTCCGTGGCGGTTGTGGTCCATGTAGCAGTAACACAAAAATGCCAACGCCAATGTTTATGTGAGTCAGCTCAGTTGTTGACCTATTTGCCACTGTCTTGAAAATGTAGAAAACCCATAAATCTGGCCCACCATAAACGTAACCGTCTGTTTTGTAACGCCCACCATAAATGTAACGTACTGTTTATGAGTGATGTGAAAGCTGGCAGAGTGAACGTGTCGTTTATCACCTGGACTGGGTAATGTTGCGGTGTCGATGTAGGTCACCAGAAATGTAACGGCCAGGAATGTAACGGTCACCAGAGTGAGGCACTGCCAGGGGTACTATGATCACTCACAGTAAACAGCGTACATGTTGTAGATCTGTGATATTGGTATTATGATGTGCTGAGTGTGGGTGTAGACGAAAACACGAATGCTTGAGGCTCTTAGTAAAGTCAATAATGCACCCATACACTCACATGCAGTAGTCAATGATGAATTGAAGACTGCTGGCACGTTTCAAACATTTATTTACGAAACTGACAGTAGCATCAACAGGACAGTCAAATCGACGAGATCAAGGACTTCACATAGATAATAAATGACTATTAAATTTCTGGTAATCAAAGGCTTGCATCATACATCAAACATCATCTGTCTTAATGTTACAATATGTAATGTAGCTTCCGTACCATTGACTCAGCGCGTCAGGTACTTAATTAGCTCTGTCGTCCACCAAACGAGCTCCTAAATTGCGTAGCAATAATACATAAGGCTGTTATTCAACCGGCATAGCTCGCCAGGTATATTTCCTCTTGCTGAAAATATTGGCCGTAATACAGGGCCTCAATATGTAGACAGCTGTGTATCCTTTGTTAGCAGGCACGATCAAATCATGCAAAACATATATATATATATATATATATATATATATATATATATATATATATATATATATATATATATATATATATATATATATATATATATATATATATACCGCCAACCTGCGGCGTCCACAATAATTTATCATCATCATTAGGCTTCTGTTCACTTGAAAACATATAGTCTCATTTGGCTAGAACTAGAAGCAAAGAAGAAAATTCTGTCTCTCAAGATCTGTGAGCTTCACTCACCGATAGGTAACTTCAAATGTTCTGCAGCCAAAGGCATAGTAATAAGAATGTCATTTACCTTCATACAGAATCTTCCGGATACACCTTTAACAAACAATCACTGGGGAAAACATTGACATTTCAGTCATATCGAAACTTTCCAATCCCTATGACGATATAGAGAAAAATCACAAACGGACATCATCGTCCGACAGCCCAGATCACAATCTAGATGAAGGAAGTCACAGTTCGCGCTCAGAACTCTGCGCATGCCTAGACAGCATAAAACTGAGCATCGTTCAGACAGATCAACGACAACGATTGAAAGAAAGAGAAGATAACCCTTTAAACAACCTGTCATAGAAGTTAATACCCAATTATCCAACTTTGACCAACAAAGTTTTACAACAAAAGTATTAAATAGATTTACCTATATGACTCCGTCAAAACGACAAAAGTATAAAATAGATTTACCCATTATGACTCCGTCAAAAACGACAGCAACAGTATCTTACCTGTCTCAGTATCTTACCTGTCTCAGTATCTCACCTGTTAAATTAGTAAGCTTCTCTATTAAGCCCAGGAACAAGTCATCATCGTTAAAATCATCTGCGGCTAGCACGTGCTCAACTATTTCAAGGTGCTGAACTTTGACGTCACTATTGGTGCAGGCAGCTTCCAACAGCGACACACCTGAGAGAGGATAATATTTCCGGTCTTCAGTTTCAGTCTAGTCCTCCTCACTAACTTCCTCTTCATAGCAAAGGAGCATAGGCTTTCAAAATCCAGTAGTCCTATCCCCGTGATGTCATTCTCCTGGGTAGGGAGATCGGATGCCTAGCCTTCTCGGATAAGTGAGAAAAATGTTGATGTCCCGTATGCGCACCTTAAATATCTCGCGGCAGTTGGGAATCGTAAAGAGTAGGCCATAAGGCCACTGCCCTGGCAAAATTTTAAAAAAATTAGAAACCTACCCACCACAAACATATTTATAGAATGTGTGATTTCTATATACACACATTGGGATTCTCGCTGAAGCTACAGAATTCGTGCACTGTGCTGAGATCCTCCTAGTGTGATCTAAGGTAGAAGATCGGAGCACTGATGAAGTTGTCCGTGTGTAATGAGGATAGTCCTTAAAACCAAAATCAAATCAATCATTCCTTTATGTTTATCTCACTTTCTCTTCTCTGTGTTTTTATTTTTCAATCTCCTTCGAACTATCTTACAATGTGGATTCCAGAAAAAATAACTACCTTGTAATTCTATCAACAAATTTCCTCAATGTATGTCCTATCCATAGTCGGTGTCTTCTCATCTCATGTTCCACTGCTGGTTCTTATTATCACTTCTACCTTGTGGTCTTTTAATAGCATTTCAACCCAGATATTCTAGACAAGCAACTATTTATTAGCAATAAATACCTTAGTTAATAAAACCAAAGCAGTCAGTGGCCGTCAAGCCTATATATAATATAGCTTACCTGGGCACAAAGACGGAAGCCATTATAAAGTCTCTAACACTATGCTGGATATATTTACGTTATGATTTTGTGATTAACAGTTTACAAAAATAATTTGTTCTCCTTCCTTGACTTTTCGTTTCCCGTGTTACAAACGTCTCTATTCAGAACTCTCACAGGCGTCCCAGGTGGGGAATATATCCTATTCCTTGTCTTCTGTTATCTGTCCGTTTAATTCTTACTCTTTTCCCCCATGTCTTTTGAGATAAGGTAACGGTCCCATAGCAGATACTGTCACAGGGGAGTGAAGTGTTAGAGACTTCAATATATCATGCCCGTGGAGAGGAGTTTTTAACTCAGGCAGTTCAACTAAACTATAATCATTATAATCCTTCTCTTAGCTGTGGAGCATGGGCGCTTAATCAGTCCGTTAACTTCCTGCAATGTCCATTTTTATGCCTCCTCCATCATTTCTCTCTCTCCGCAGTTCTCTTTTTCGTGTGTTTTTTTCTGTTTTCGGTCTCATTAAATGTCTTTATCTTGAAGGTTCCAGAACACCCACTGCCTTGCAATGCCATCAGCATGTTTCTTCAGAGTGACGTAATCACAATCTATGTATCGTCCACACGTCTCGTTTGACTGGTATTTGTTTCGGATTTTCCATCAGTTCCACACAAATACTGTCATGCCATTTTAATTCTTTCATTCTTCGCAAGCGTCCATTTACGGAAGCATGTAGTTTTTTGGTTGTCGTTTATGTTGGTCTTCATGTTGGAACGACATAAAAAGGAGCGTCGAAGATTTGTTTAGACCTGGCCCAATCTGTTACTTGCATGGGATTCAATATCACAGAAAATATTGCGCACGCGTTTTCTTGTCTCCAAAGCGTCCCTTGGTTACTACTCGCAATACAGATAATATCACGCAGGTGTTTTTCTTCTCTCCAAAGTGTCCTTCAATAACAACTCTATTCACATACAAGTTCACTCAGGTGTTTTCTTGTCTCCAAAGCGTCCCTTAATTACTACTCTTTTCGCAGATAATATCAGTCAGGTGTTTTTTTTTTTAATCTAAGCGTCTCTCATTTACTAATCTTATCACAGATAATATTACACAGGTGTTTTTCTTGTCTCCAAAGCGCTCCTTAACTATTATTCTCATCACATATAATATCACGCCGGTGTTTTTTCTTGTTTCCAAAGCACCCCTTAATTACTATTATAATCACAGATAATATCACGTCGGCGTTTTTCTCGTCTTCAAATCGCCCCTCAGTTACTCCTGTCATCACAAATAAAATGGCGCAGGTGGTTTTATTGTTTCCAAAGCGCCCCTCAGTTACTACTCTCATTATTATCAAGTAGACCGAACTACTTCTTATCTGTACAGCCACTAACACAGTGAGACATACAATAAATATATCAGTAACTGTTGTCATGTCTCAGTAATCGTTGTCAAAGTTGTCGAAGTGAAGCTCAGCTGCAATACTAGAAACTTCACAGTGAGCACTTCCGTTCCCTTATTGGTTCTAACAAAATGATCACAAACAGCATAATTCATCTCAACGTAATGTTAGTTCCAGCATCATCATAAGTCTGACAGTCAACATTTAATGCTTCTGTCTACAGCAGGGCTTGTTGTTGTTGTTAATGATGATGATGATGAACTGGGCTGCTGAGTTTGTCGTCACACTTTTGCAGCTAAGTTCAAGTTTATTTCCATGCCATTATTTACAGCGTAGATCTAGGGTTTTCCCTATGGCTTTTCGTGCCTTCCAAAATTTGTTGGAGTCAATGGCTCCAGCTTATTTCCCGGGTATTCTATACTGGCTCAGCATGTATTTAAAGAATCCTTCCATCTGGTTGTAAGCTAGCAGGGAAAAGTAGCTAGGAGCAGCATACTGTGCATTCGTCACCATCCTTGGGGGCTCTCCAAATATGCAGGGATAAAATACTGCTCTGGTTCTGAGCTCTCTCACGGAGTCGTCACATTCTGCACAGAGTCGCTTCCCAGTTCCCATCACCTGTCAAATATCCATTGTGGGATCCCCATGCACGCAGTAAACCTGGTAAAAGCCGGAGTTAAGTCTGGAGCCCCAGTGATTCCCCCGAGCTTAGTGTGCAATACATGGTTCTCAGCATATTGCACCACAGTCGGAATCCTTGGTGGTCAGCCACTCTGGGGTAGTTAATCGATCCCTGAGCGGTATTACACAAATCGAGAATTCGGGGTTTGCCTGTTTCCGGGATGCATTGCGTAGAGGCGCTTTAGGGTCTTGAACCCTGAAATTCACACGTGAGCAAGGTGAAATTCCTTTGCATCCCTCAGCAGGACTTCTTAACCTGTGGTTTATGGACGCCTTAGGGGTTCGTGAATGGATTCTAAGGTGTCCATGTACATAACAGGGGTTCGTGAATGGATTCTAAGGTGTCCATGTACATAACCTAAAATTAAAATGCACAATTTCTAATTATGCTCTTATGTACACTATTTAAGAAGTGTTCCGTAGCCTTCGCTGGACAGTCAAAGGGGTCTATGCACAATAGAGGCTGAAAAGCACTGACCTACAGAGTGTTAACAGAACAAAAACAAAAAGGGTATACACACTTCGAATGCTAATAACTCAATTATCATTTTAGACAGAATTATGTCATATTTACATTTACAATGACAAATGTTCAAAATTGCTACCACTAGCAACACTGCATTGTTCACAGTGATGAGGAACATACTTGTTTTTTTACTAACTGAATAGTGAAACATACAATTTTAATGTGATGACTCAGGTTTTTCAATGTGCGTGTGTTCAGATGATGACAGTCTTCCGTGGAATACTTCAAAGTGATAATCTAAAGGACATGTTTGCTTTAAATCATGATTACGCGAAATACAAGAGAGAAAACGGGGCTGATTCTAAAGGCGACGAACAGGAACGGACTACGACTTATGGAACATGTAACACAAGAAGTATAAATGGGAAAGAAGAGGAGCTGGTGGAAGAGATGGGGAAAGCAAAACTAGAAATTCTGGCTATAACGGAAACGAAGAAACAGGGACAAGGAGTCATGGATTTCGATGGCGACACGCTGCTCTACAATGGTGAACCCACATCTGAAAGAGCTAAAGGGGGCGTGGGCTGCTGTTACCAGGGTTTTCTTGTTGTTTTTAGATTGGCATTACTGTTGTCTGATTTGTCGGGCCTACTAATGTGGCCGACGTACTTCTGATTACGCGAATAATGTGGGCCGTTTCTTTGGCTTACGATGATGACCTAATTAATGACAATAAGGGCCCGGTAACGATGTAGGATGAGTCAAGACTGTGTGACTACGCCGAAGAGAAAGTAGACGCTGGACTCGTGGTGTACATGGTGACGATACAGTTTATTGAAGACGAAACGTAGACGATCATTATTATTTCATGGCAGACAAAGTACATCATTAATAATCATCAGTATGGCCGTTGATTGATAGCACTGGCCGTTACGACGTCAAGGTTAACGGCTTGGTAGAATACATGGTTCTGTCGAACTGACCATGTTTATCTTCTTTACGTAGACATATATATTAATTTAAACGTCAATCCGCTCCTGACGTTAGAGGGACACACTAGGAGCTTGACACATCTGGCCAAGCTGAAGCTCTGCCGTAACACTACAGGAGATCAAGTATCGGAGGCGAGATATTTAAAGCGAGCCGTTTCTGTCTAAATATTTATAATGAAACGATTCTTGGTAAAGCTCTTTAAGAATGACTTCTTCATCTTTCAGATGATTTTAATATTTTCATCCGCGTATCTTCCCTAGACTTAGGACAAGCACGCAAAAAATTCACGTCTATACAAGACGGAAAATACCGGGATCTGCATCCAGTACATTTGCTGGATACTTAAAGCGAGCCGTTTCTGCTAAATATTTATAATGAAACGATTCTAGGTAAAGCTCTTCAAGAATGACTTCTTCATCTTTCAGATGATTATAATATTTTCATCCGCGTGTCTTCCATAGACTTAGGACACGCACGCAAAATATTCACGTATATACAAGATGGAAAATATCGTGATCTGCCTCCAGTATATTTGCTGGATAGCAACAAATCGCCGAGACAAACCGCGTCATACCCGTTTAAGCATGGTGCACGGTGATACGCAAATAATCAAACATACAATTAACTTAGATGCACTCAAATTTGCGTCTATACTAGACTCACGTGTGAGGATCTCAAACATTTAACTCCCCCGCGAAAATAACTTAACAGTTGCATTGTGGCAAAAAACCAAAAGGATAGTATCAAGGGATGGAACTTTGTCTCGGAGCGCATTATGGTGCTAAAGCTAAAAGAAGGAGAAACCATAGTCAACCATGCCATTGTGTATGGGCCAAATGAGGATGAGAGAGCAGAAGTCAAGGAGGAATTCTTCGAGCTGCTTCAAAGGACAGTGGATGACTGTCTGGAGCAAACATTGGGACTATTTGGCAAGGAAGATCATTCCAGCACCTCTGATTCATGCTATACTGAGCTTCTACAAGTCTTGCAGAAATTAAGCGAGGACAGCAAACCATAAGTCAGAAGAGTTCAGGACCACCACTGGAGTAAGACAAAGCGATATCCTGTCACCTTATCTTTTCATAATACTCCTCATGGACGATGTCATCAAGGCATGTAAGGAAAGAACAAGAAAGTATTAAGTGGGGTACTGGAAGATGAGACAGGTCTGTATTTCAGTGCTGGCATTTGCTGATGATGTTGCCCTGATTGCTAAATCAGAGACACATCTTCAATCCAACCTGCAAGTCTGGAAAGAAGAGCTGGAGAAGAGAGGGATGATCATAAGCAGCTCGAAAACAAAAACCATGGTGATATCACAATAAGAAAGATGGCATTAGATTAAGTTGGGAGAAAGGGGTCCTGGAGCAGGTCGACAACTGTAAATACCTCGGAGCTGTTATAGACCGGAAGGGAGGCATCAAAGAAGAGTTGGCCACTCGAAAAGCAGCAGCTGGGAGACTTTTTCAAGCCATAAATCGAGGATTCCTCCACAAGAGAGAGGTTGGTAAGAACACGAAGATGGCTGTATACCGCTCCAACTATGTCCCAGTTTTGACATATGGATGCGAGTCATGGGCAATGACTACAACCCACAAAAGCCAGATCCAAACTTCAGAAATGAGGTATCTGAGGAAGGTGGTTGAAGTAACAAGAAGAGACATAGTCGGAACAAGACGATACGTTAAGGCCTAAAATCCCACCCCTGCATACCCAAGTAGAACAGTCCCAACTAAGATGGTTTGACCATATCTGCAGAATGGGAGAAGATTGGCTACCACGACAAGCATGGGAAGCTAGGCGACAGGGATTCAGACCTCCAGGACGACCCAGAGTCCGCTGCGAGGACAACATTAGAAATCTTTGAAGGACCGAGGACTAGAATGGAACCAGGCCAGGAGGAAGACAACCGATAGAATAGTATAGCGCTCTCTCTTCCAAACCTCTACATCTCACGGTAGAAGGGAAACGACTAAGTAAGTAAGTAAGATAATCAAAAGGCATACTCATTTGTTATTTAACATTAATCTGCTTCATTCGTGGTTTGGTTTAGTTTTAAGAACTATCTTCATTACACACGGACAACTCTGCTCTGATCTCCTCCCTTAGATCACACACGGAGGATCTCAACACAATGCTCGAACTCCGTAGCACCGGCGAGAATCCCAATGTGTGTATATAGGAATCACTTAATTACTTACTTAGTCGTTCCCCTTCTACCGTTTGGAAGAGAGAGCGCCAGACTATCCCACCGGCTGTCTTCCTCCTGGCCTGGTTCCATTCTAGTCCTCGGTCCTTCAAAGATTGTCTAACGTTGTCCCCCCAGCTGACCCCGGGTCGTCCTGGGGGTTTGGATCCCTGGCTCTTTGTTTCCCATGCTTGTCGTGGTAGCCGATCTTCTCCCATTCTGCAGACATGGCCAAACCATCTTAGTTGGGACTGTTCTATCTTGGTCTGCAGGGGGTGGGATTTTAGGCCTTGACGTACCATCTGGCCGCGGACCACGTCTCCTCCCGTCCCCCAACCACCCTCCTCAGATACCTCACCTCTGAGGCCCGGATCTGGCCTTCATGGGCTGAAGTCACTGCCCACGACTCGCATCCACACGTCAAGACCGAGACACAGGTGGAGCGGCACACAGCCATCCTCGTTTTCTTACAACCTCTCTCTTGCTGAGGAATCCTCGATTTATGGCCTGAAAAAGTCTCCCAGCTGCTGCTTTTCGAGTAGCCAACTCTTCTTTGATGCCTCCCCCTCGGTCTACAACAGCTCCGAGATATCTAAAGTGGTCGACCCGCTCCAGGACCTACTCTCCCAGCTTAATCTGATGTCCCCTTTCTTCTCGTGATATCACCATGGATTTTGTTTTAAAGCTACTTATGACCATCCCTCTCTTCTCCAGCTCTTCCTTCCAGACCTGCAGATCTATATAGGAATCACACATTCTATGTATATTGTTGTGGTGGGTAGGTTTCTAATTTTTAAATTTTGCCAGGGCAGCTGCCTAATAGGCCTACTCTTTACGACGTCCATCTGCAGTGGGATTTTTATCGCGCGCAACTTGGACATGGAACCTCCTATTTTTTCGCCCTTATCCGAGAAGGCTAGGCATTCGATCTCACTAACCAGGAGACCCGGGAGGGGGGGGGGGGGGAAGGAAGGGGGAGAATAACATAATTAGGACATCTGGTATTGAAAAATAAATTCAAATATATAGAGGCGGATGCCATCCCCTCTCAACCCCGTGTACCTATAAAATAGAGGCGTTACACGAATTCAAAATATGAGTAAGTTACACGCATTCAAAATATGAGTAAGTTACGCGCATTCAAAATATGAGTAAGTTACACGCATTCAAAATATGAGTATGTTACGCGCATTCAAAATATGAGTAAGTTACATGCATTCAAAATATGAGTAAGTTACACGCATTCAAAATATGAGTAAGTTACACGCATTCAAAATATGAGTAAGTTACACGAATTCAAAATATGAGTAAGTTACACGCATTCAAAATATGATTAAGTTACACGCATTCAAAATATGAGTAAGTTACATGCATTCAAAATATGAGTAAGTTACACGCATTCAAAATATGAATAAGTTACACGCATTTAAAATATGAGTAAGTTACACGCATTCAAAATATGAGTAAGTTACACGCATTCAAAATATGAGTACGTTACGCGCATTCAAAATATGAGTAAGTTACACGCATTCAAAATACGAGAAAGTTACACTGATTCAAAATATGAGTAAGTTACTTACTTACTTACTTAGTCGTTCCCCTTCTACCGTGAGGTGTAGAGGTTTGGAAGAGAGAGCGCCAGACCATTCTATCAGCTGTCTTCTTCCTGGCCTGGTTCCATTCTAGTCCTCGGTCCTTCAAAGATTGTCTAATGTTGTCCTCCCAGCGGACTCTGGGTCGTCCTGGAGGTCTGGATCCCTGGCTCTTTGTTTCCCATGCTTGTCGTGGTAGCCGATCTTCTCCCATTCTGCAGACATGGCCAAACCATCTTAGTTGGGACTGTTCTATTTGGGTCTGCAGCGGATGGGATTTTAGGCCTTGACGGATCGTCTGGTTGCGGACCATGTCTCTTGAGTAAGTTACACGCATTCAAAATATGAGTAAGTTACGCGCATTCAAAATATGAGTAAGTTACACGCATTCAAAATATGAGTACGTTACGCGCATTCAAAATATGAGTAAGTTACACGCATTCAAGATATGAGTAAGTTACACCCATTCAAAATATGAGTAAGTTACACGCATTCAAAATATGAGTAAGTGATACAGGTATCTTAGTTGATACGTGGGTTCGGGTTCAGACAGTTATTAAAGAGTCAATTAATATAATGTCTTGCCTGTATCTTAATCGTTGACAATCAGTTTGGTTCCTTGCGAACCTTCTCTTGGTAAACAAGTTATAGTGGTTGTCTTCGTAGAAGATCATATTAGGTATAACGCGAAAACAATCAATAAAAATGGCATAAAGAGCCCACCTTCAAACTGATGGATGAGCGGGGTAAGTCTTTCGATTTGAGTCCAATATACATCCATTTATTCATACAATACTTGTGAATACATCATACGGATATTCAGTATCATAAGAAAATACATCTGCATCTCATTCAAAATTGGAATATATGATATCGTAAGTATTCCAGTCAATTAGTTGTCATCAGAACATTAAGACGATGTACACCCTCTGCTGTAACCCAGTCAGACGGTAATGAAACGCCTGTGTTTGACGAATATATATATCATAAACTGATCGAAGATCTTTCCATCCAATGGTTATATACTAACCATACATTTCCTTTATCCATAACAAATATGGACTGACCGAGCGTCCATAAATCAAATATATTTCGGCAATATGTAGCCTAACTCTGGAAGGATTAAAAAACGCGTCTTCATGGCGTGACGGTCAAATAACAAAGGGTGCCCTACATTAGTCACTAAGCGTGAACATATCAACGCTCACACGTCAATATGAGTAAGTTACACGCATTCAAAATATGTAAACATCATTTTGAAACATGCTGTATATATCTATATTATTTTATCCTCAGCCTCTTACAGCTCTGATTGGTTAGTGAAGTGATAAAAAACAGAACTTGACTACTGAATCATCAGGCGTGTCGTAACAGGCGACTAACATGAGGTTGTGCTTGAGAGGCTGGCAACTTCATCATGTACAACAAATTGCCACAGAAACCACCACGGCAAAAGCATGTGAATACTTTGTGCAGGCTTCATGTAAGAGACCAGCTGCAATGGTATCTCCACTATCCGAGAAAATGATTGATGATGATGATGATTTTTTTCTTTTATTGATATTGTTAATCAGAATCGACGTCATTGCACTCCGGGTAAACCCAGTTAAAAAAAAAAAAAAAAAAAAACACACACACCCACACAAATAGTAATACGTCTTACAAGGAGAAGGACAAGAAAAACCTACGTTGCGGCCACAAGGCCTTCGTCTCGCATCAAAGTAGAAAGTCATAATACAACTGGGACTCGATAGAGAAAGGCGTCTCAGACAAAAGAATGTTGGGTATTCAAACCGTGTGGTTTGAGGCAACCCATAAGATGGATGAGGCGTTGTTCCTGGCGAAACCGACTGTTGGCGTCCGAGGAACAGTATCTGATGGCTGTCACCTGGATGTCAGTGGCACCGTGGTGGTCAGGGCCATTGAAGTGGATGGCCACAGATGTGGAATTAAACTGAGAGATGTCATAGGTGCTCAGTCTCCAGCTGGAGATGTCGAAGGGTATGAATGCTAATTGTTCCTGTTGCGCACTGGTTTTATACATAGCGGATGCGTCTCTTCTTACGTCCATCCCTGCTGGTCTTACGTTTGATGCCGAATTCCAGCAGTCTTAGCCTTGTTGATTCATCGATTGCAGTGTCATTTTCTAATAGACGAACATGAATCGTCCTCAGTATTTCTTCCTTATCCATGGCCAATGCACCTTTTATGGGTGCTCTTGAAGCTAGTCTGTCAGCTCTTTCATTGCCACGTACCCCGGCATGACCAGGACAGTAGATGCATATCAGTTCTTGAAAATTCGATGCATCTATGGAGGTTGTTGATGGCTAAAACTTGGCCACCGTAATTGTAACTAGCTATTCTTGACGTAGAAGGCTCACACTGGATACCATAAATGTAAAAGCCCGTACTGACCACCATACATGTAAACAGTCAGGAATGGTCTGTGTTCGTCCAAGCGTAACAGGTGTCCGTGACACAAATAGGACAGGCTCAGTTTGGCCACTGTAAATGTAGAGTTGAATGTTAAAGAATGTCCAGTATCAATGTTGGAAACGATTCTAAGCCCCACAGGCGGGCATAATTATATACAGGCCCTGGTTGGCCGCAACAATGCTGGCATTCGTTTGGATGACTTGAAAGTGTTGAGATGTTGTATTAATATAGAGTGTGAGTAGACCTCAATGAATGCAAATGCGTGTATGAAAGTTCGTGGAAGACAATGCATCTACATGACATCACACTTGTTGTAGTAGTTACATGCAGTAATTCACATAGTTCTTGGAACACCTCTGACGTTTGATTGACTTTAATACATCACAACGAAAGGTACGCCGACATCTACATAAAATAGTCATTGACAATTCAGGACATAGCATGTATGAATACAGTTCATCAGCCAGTGGTGCATGTATATAATAAAGCTGATCTCGTACAATTCCACATTCGTCAGCTACAGCAAAATGCAGCAAATATGTGAGTTTACACAACTCCTTTCTGACATCAGTAAGTCAGATATATATATATATATATATATATATATATATATATATATATATATATATATATATATATATATATATATATATATATATATATATATATATATATATATATGGGTCTACAGCAGGCCGCGCAATATGGCGGGCTTATAGATATGATGGCCTCCGTGATATTTCTATAACAAACAGTGTGAGTCAAACCTTGTTAAATGGCATCACCGCAGATAGCGGGATACAGCACCTGTAAAGTTCTTTGGGAATACACCAGCCCAGTGCATATAATATTAGAATACTTCGTGAGCTCCATTACTAGTATTCATAGATGGACTCTTTCCCGCCCAGGGAAAAGTCGCTAGCTGGCTACAAAAAAGTCATATATCATTCTGGCAATAAAGAAACTGTTTTAAGGGTAAATTACTTTAATGTCCCTTCAGAATAAACATCACAAAACTCACTCGCCTCCTAGGCGCATCAGAATATAACATTGGGAAACAATCTTTAACCATCTTGGTCGAACACACGGAGGACGTTCCCCAAAACTGTCTTGACCCTTACAAAACTACAGCTCGACTACTCTAACACAGGATGTCTTAAAATGCGCCAGAATCTTCGCACATGCGTCGTGACACTAGACCCTTGAGCTAAACTCAGATGGGTGAACATGTCAGGAAAAGCTGACATCGGTTCTAAAATTAGACGCTGGGTTAACAGACAAGTGGGACAACCACCACTGTTAACTACAATCCCAGTAAAACATGAGTACTCCCCTTTGATCAAGAAACTATTAAATTAAAGTCTCCAAAATTAACCAGGTACATTTTACATACTATAGATTCAGCCAACTGACCGCAACAATTTACCACACCCCCCGGGAAAAAAATGAAACTTTTTTTTTGGAAGTACATCCAAGAGCATAATACAACAAGCTCATAACGCACGAATGATGCGCAGATGAGAAGTATCACAAATAAATATAACGCCTAATATGAGGCTAACTCGACGCATAGAACTTCAGGTGAGAATATATCTCAGCACATTAGAGAAAGCATTTCTCTAAGTATACACGTATCCTGGGAGGTGCCACCAACGTACGTTACAGTGCTGACAAAGTTACAATGCAAACCAAAAATTACATACATATCATATTATATTACATCAAATACCTTATTTCCAAGTTTAGCAATGGACAAATCATTAAAAACAGTGATACAATCACTTTAACCAATAAAGGTACATTATTCTAACATGCAATATATGATTTAATATAATGTTATACAATATTAATAATATAGCAGATAAATGATGTAGCAGATCAAATTCTAAGCGGGCGCATCTACAGTGACGTCCGACTGGTAAGTATGGACATCGTAATACATCATAGATGGCAACATGTACAGATTCTCCCAGCACCAGTAATGATTCTGCTGAGAAAATTCAAATAATTCTATATGATAACCGTAAGATTTTCTAATACACAGTAATCAAACATTCATTATAAACTATAAACTGTAGCTTTGCGAACTTTCGTCGCTTATATTGCTATAACTAAACCTTCCTCCGTTATACCAAAGATGGTAACAGAGAAATAAATCACCTAATTTACAACTTTAAGGTGAACACAAATGTGTTAACATATACTGTTATAGTAAAGAACTGTCATAAGTCTAGACGTGTATCAGGAAATTTAGGACACAAGAGTTAAGTGGAGTCATGTGGGCATCTAGACAGTATATCCGCCATGACATTATCCGAACCACGGATAGCTCGTACCGTGAAATGAAAAGGCTGAAGAGCAATGGCATATCGAGTGGATCTCGATCTCTTCAAATTCTTACTCTGAATAGCTGTAAGAGCTTTTTGGTCGGTTTCCACAATGAAATGCGCACCAAGAAGAAATCTTTGTAACTTAAGGATTGACCAAACCATAGCCAACAATACACGGTCTAGAACCGAGTAATTCCTTTCTGCCGCATTCAGTTTCATAGAGATATACGTTACACGATGCAGAGTTCCTGAATACTCCTGCATTAGTGCCGCCCCAATCCCAGTGGATGAGGCGTCACTACGAAGAACAAAAGTCTTATCAGTAACAGGTAGCATTAAGATTGGAGGAGATGAGAATAAATTTTTAATCTGATCCAATGAAGATTGGCATTCATGGGACCAGCGCACCATATTAGGAGACCCTTTCTTTAATAGGGTTGAAAGAGGTGCCATAATCGAAGATAGATTCAGAATGAATCTCCCTTAAAATTGTATTAAACCTAAGAGACTACGTACTTGCTTCTTCGTCTAAGGAATGGAAAGGTTTAGTATCTTAGAAGTGTTGTGGTCCTCTGTCTTCAAGAGACCATGACCAACTCGGTGACCCAGGAAAGAAATTTCACTAAACCCGACATAGGCTTTAGAGGGTTTTGCAGTCAAACCATGCTCGCGTAGAGTAGATAGTAACTCATATAAACCCAAATAGTGATCTTCCCAAGAATCACCGAAAAGACAAATTTCGTCCAAGTATGCAATGACATCTGAACGATATGAGAGAATTCGACGCATCATGCGTACGAAAGTAGCTGGAGCGTTCATAAGGCCGAAAGACATGAAATTCCATTGAAATAAACCCCTAGGTGTTGAGAAAGCAGTGAGAGGTTTGGCTCGTTCAGTTAACGGAACTTGCCAATAACCTTTTGACAAGTCTAGTTTGGTAAAGAATCGAGAATTAGAAAGTCTAATAAGTAGATCTTCTAACAAAGGCATAGGTTCAGCATCAAATTTCGTAACTTGGTTTAATTTGCGATAATCAACGCAAAGACGTATGTTATTGTCTTTCTTTCGAACAATAACCATGGACGAAGAGTATGCTGAAGTGGATGGTTCAATAATTTTTAATTGTATCATTTCCTCCAATTCTTTCTTGACTTGTGTCTGAAAATGAATAGGGATAGGGTAAGGTCTGACCCTGATAGGATTATGGTCGGTAAGTATTATGTCTGCCATCAATGGTACCTATACCTTGTAGCGGTATGGCAGCTTGCGTACCCTGATAATCCCCAGAGCTATGCCAGTGGGAGTTTTACTCCTGGTAGGTTCAACCAAGCTGGAATGGTCTGTGTGGGTAGGGGTCAGACAAAAGCTGGTACCCTGGTCCTCCAGGTTGGGGGTTCTAGCACAGGGCTGACACCCCTGTCTGTGTAAAAAAAAACAATGAAGTTACGGAAACAATAATAAATGAACAAACTTTGCTGCGGGATGGACATTCGGAGTCTGTGGCTCGTATGACTGTCAGTGGTGAAAGCCGAAAGGAAGCTACTGACATGAAAACGGATGTCCTGACCGCAAAACAGGATACAAGAATAGGTTTTCGGAATGTCAGGACAATGTACGAGACAGGTAAACTAAGACAGGTCACGGCAGAAATGAGAAACTATAGGTTACACATTCTAGGGATAAGCGAGAGCAGATGGACAGGGGCAGGAAAAGTTAAAACAGCAACAGGAGAAACAGTACTTTACTCTGGAAGAGAGGATGGACAACACAATGAAGGCGTAGCCATTATTCTACAGAAAGGAATAGAAAGGACATTACTGGAATGGAACCCATCAACAACAGACTGATAAGATTAAGATTGAGAGGGAGATTCAACAACACTACAATAATACAATGCTACGCACCAACGAATGATAGCGATGAGGAGGTCAAGGATGAATTCTATCAACAACTGCAAAAAGAAATGGAAGACACACCTAGATATGATCTTGTTATAGTAATTGGAGACCTCAATACGAAAGTTGGTACACACAATACATATAATGAAAGAACAATGGGGAAATGCGGCAGCGGAACAGCAAACGAAAATGGGGATAAACTAATAGGTTTCTGTAGCATTAATAACCTGGTCATTGGAGGAACACTCTTCCCACATAACGAAATTCACAAATTAACATGGGAATCACCAAATGGTCGGGACAGAAACCAGATAGACCACATCATGGTTAACGGTAGATGGAGACATGCATTACAAGATGTGAAGGTAAGTGTCGCGAGGTGTTTTGAGGAGATAGGACAGCTTGGATGGAATGGAAGAATAAAGATAATACTGTCTTATTGATAGCTTCCGAGTTTATAATAGAACTGCCTCTCCTCGGGAAATAGTGTACTAGAAATTTACTAAAAAAGAGAATTCTGGTACCTAAACAGGATATTTTCTGGACGATAAATTCTTCCTCAGGAATCCTACAAAAGGACTGTGTAAAGCACATAAGGTTGAGAAAGAGATTTGGTGTCCAGCCACAATTAAAATATCCCGACCCAATAGAAGTTAATTGAATTATGGCTGAGCCCCCAGGGTGTAGATTATATTTAAAACAAAATACAACCCAAATAAAGTTAACAAGAAAAATAACAACAGACTCTGTTATGTAAAGTTGGATAAAAGGGTATGGAATCTTACATTTTTTTTTTTTATATACATATATATAAATATATGAGAAAAAAAAAGGTTTAGCTCTACTAGTTTAAAAAAAACAACTAGTTTTGGTCATCACTTGGACCAGAGATCTTTTCTATGGTAGTGTTGCTGGTAGGTATTATACTCAACTCTCCGAAGGACTGTAGTAGCTGCGGAGATGATTTTGGTTCAGTTCTTCTCCGGAGAGTTCACACTCAATGGCTAACTCTGTCCCGGCTTCACTTTCTGCACGCAGATAGTGGGTGAGACTATCAAAACTGATTCAGAATTAAGTGCACTGGGGTGGTCAATCCCCAGCAGGTTGGTCTCATAAAACAGTTCTATGGGTTCAGAGGGTGTCAGAGTTTGCTTCCCTGGACTCAGTGCACATCACAGATAAGGATGGGGTAAGTCACCTCTGCTGAATACCTCTTCTGTTTATGGGATGTGTGGGATGGTTACTGGGTGATAGGATAAGGTTGGGTAAGGGTAATCTTGGTACCATGGACTTGTACCCTGGACCTGGTTTAGGTATCTGGTAACCGCAACCTGGTTTAGTATCTGGTACTGCAACCTAGTTAAGTACTGTGTAACCGCAACCTGGTTTGTACTTTGTAACCGCAACCTGGGTGGATTCGCTCAACGAATTCACTACCGTACCGATATTTGCAACCAGAAATGCCCCTCTCTAGGGCCCATAAACTCACGTCTGTTCCGAATGAAGGTTAGTGGTCTAATCCTTATAATTCCCTCCTAAAATTCCAGGTGAGGTTCCCGGGCAGGGGTGGGCTGTGATTTGGGTGGCATTGTTGCAAATACATCTTTTGGTCGCATGGATATCAAGTTAACTTCGTTTCAACTCGCCCTAGCGTTCGTTCATCGTTGCCGGCTGTTTTACATGAGTTCCCTCTGTGAACCCAACACAGGTCACTTCCGGTCGTTGTACTGTGTTTCACCTTCGAGTTAGAAATGAATTTCGCTGGCTAAGGGAATAATTTATTACCTTTTGCCGTGAGAATTCAGCTAGTGAAATACTGTTAAAGAGAGAGAGACTCTTTCATTATAAGAATGAAAAAGTCAACTAAAGGGAAAATGTTTTCAATCTAACGATAGAGATTTTTAGAGGAATAAAATAATAGACAGAAGAAAAAGTCGGTGAGAGTCGTTTCACGACAGTAAGAAGAGGTGCAGATGTAGGAAGTGATCACCATTTAGTAGTAGCAAAACTGAAAGTGAAACTAAGAAGGGCTGCACCAACTGTAACTACACAGAAAAGGTTTGACATCAGCAAATTGAAGGACTCCCTTACCAGAAAAGCTTTTACGGCCGACATAAAGAAACGATATCAATTTGCCAAAAGCCAGGAAAAGACATTGACTGATGATATAGACCAGAATTTCAACACCATTTCAACAATATACAAAGAAAGCAGCAAATCATGCTTGGGATTCCAGGAAAGGAAGAAGCAAGACTGGATAACACCAGAAACTTTAAACACCATAACGATGAGAAAGGAAATGAAAAGAAAGAAAACAGAAGCGAAGTCCCCCAGGTTAAAGCAACTATATAGCGACCAGTACAGTCAGCTGGACAAGGAAGTTAAACGCCAAACCCGAGCAAACAAAAGGAATTTCCTAGACGATCTTGCAAGACAGGCAGAGGAGGCAGCACTGAGAAATGAACAAAGCACACAGTATACAAAATAACTAAATTCATCAGCGGAAAACGAGGTGCAAACAATATTACATTAGTAAGAGATAAGCAAGGTAATCTCATCACGACAGCAGAGGGACAAGAAACAAGATGGGCAGAGCACTTCAGAGAAACTCTGAACAGGGAACCACCAGAGACACAATTGAATGTTCCTGAGGCTGAAAACGATCTAGATGTGAATACAGACATTCCACGAAAAGAAGAAATCATCACAGAAATCAAAGGGTTAAAGAACAGCAAAGCACCGGGCCATGATAACTTAAATGCAGAGCTATTTAAGACATACCCTGAGCTAGCAGCAGAACTATTAGAACCACTATTTGCACAAGTCTGGAAAACGGGGACAACACCATCAGAGTGGAACAAAGGAATAATTGTTAAATTGCCCAAGAAGGGAGATCTTGCAGACTGCAATAATTGGAGAGGAATCACTCTTCTCCCAGTTCCCAGCAAAATACTAGGCAGGATAATTATACAGAGAATTTCAAAGGCAGTAGATCACAAACTGAGGAAAGAACAAGCAGGATTTAGAAAGAACAGGAGATGTGTAGATCATATATTCACTCTCAGGAACATTATAGAGCAGTGCTCAGAATGGCAAAGACAGCTTTACATTAATTTCGTTGATTTTGAAAAGGCTTTTGACAGCATACATAGGGACAGTTTATGGAAAATACTGAGGGCTTATGGAATTCCAAGCTGCATAGTGTCAATCATAAAAAGCCTCTATGCAAACTTTACGTGCAGTGTTGGGCAGAGCAACCTAACCTTTGAGGTGAAGACAGGAGTACGACAGGGATGCCCCTTATCAACCAATCTATTTTTAACAGTTAAAGACTGGGTGATGCGCCAGACAACAGAGGGCAGTCCAAGAGGAATAAGATGGACAACATTTTCTACATTGGAAGATCTGGAATATGCAGATGACATTGCACTACTAGCACATTCACATCAACACATCCAGGAAAAAAAACGGATAGACTTAATAAGTTTAGCCAGCAGGTGGGCTTGAACATCAATTTAAAGAAGTCTGAGGTCATGACGCTCAATGTGAGCAACCCTGAGCCCATATCAGTAAGGAATAAGCAATTGGTACAGACAGATACCTTCACATACCTAGGAAGCATAGTAACACCAGACGGCGGGACAGGCAAAGACATCAACATCAGAATGAATAAGGCAAGAACAGCTTTCTTTAGCCTAAACAACATCTGGAAGTCCTCCCAATACAGCACAAGCACAAAATTAAGATTATATCAGAGCTGTGTGCTTTCTGTGCTTCTCTATGGTGCGGAATGCTGGAGAGTTACAGAGAAGGAAATGTCGAAATTGTCCTCTTTTCACACAACATGCCTAAGAAAAATTCACCGAATCTTTTGGCCGAATACCATCACTAACCAAGATCTGCTTACTCGTAGCAAGCAAGAGGACATGCACACCATCATAGCTGGCAGACGCTGGAACTGGGTTGTTCATGTCCACAGAAGAGACCCCGATGCCATCACAAGAACAGCTATGCTTTGGACCCCTGAAGGAAAACGAAAAAGAGGCCGACCAAAAACAACTTGGCGGAGGACTGTGGAGGCTGAGATGCAAAGAATGAACCAGAGTTGGGGCACTGTACGAAGGATGGCCACCGACCGTGCAAAGTGGAATCAACTTGTTGTTGCCCTACAAGACGCCACTAGGCGTGATGGCCACTGACTGCTTTGACGGTCGGCGGCTAAGGATCAAAGAAGAAGAAAGAAGTATTATGTCATGTTCAATGACACTTGTGTGTCCAGGAATGTCGGTAAGGACATCCCGAAAAGTTTTTAACGTAGAAGAAACTTGTCGCTGTTCCTCAATTGATAAATTAGGAGAAACAGTAACGTTTTTCCATGATTCCGTAGAATGAAGTGGAATCACTGGAAGAGGAAGATTAACATCTGAGAAAATAGTTTCCTTATCCTGTATTACCGACAGGGATGAGTAATGACCATGTGGGACTGGAGCATCGTCCGTAGCCTGGAAAATAGGCTGCAAATAGTCTGGTCGTTCATGAAATTCCGTAAGCATATTTATATAAAAAGTTTTATGCTTTCCATCAATATCGACAACATAGTCGACATCGGAAATTCTTGAGACTATTGCATACGGACCTTTCCATGCAATAAGAAGTCTGTTTTCCCTACAAGGGAGCAAAACAAGTGCTTTGTCGCCAGGACAAAGTTGTTGTAGGCATCTCTTCTTATTTGCAAACCGCCTTGCCTTTTCTTTAGCAAATTTGGACGAGGAAGTTGCTAGTTTGCATGCCTCAATAATCTTCTGCCTGAGAGCAATGACATACTCATAAGAAGATTGAGTGTCATCGTTAATATTATCAGCAGTTATAAGATCATGAAGTAAAGACATAGGACCGCGCGGTCGCGCGCCAAAGACAAGTTCGAACGGAGAAAAACCTGTATGTTCATTGGGGACCTCTCTATATGCAAAGAGAGCCGCGGGTAAAACCCTGTCCCAATCCTGAGGATGATCCTCAGTTATCTTACCAAGTAAGTTCTTTAGTGTTCTGTTCAGACGTTCGACTAACCCATTAGACATTGGGTGATAAATACTACTCAGAGACCTTTTAATATGCAGAGCAGACATCACCTGCGACATAGTGTCTGATATTAATTGGGTGCCATGGTCTGACAATATTTCTCCGGGAAATCCCAAACGAGAAAATATCAGCCATAAAGCGTCTGCGATATCGACAGTGGATATGCTCTTAAGAGGTATAGCCTCTGGCCAACGTGTGCACATGTCAACACATGTTAGGATTAATTGATGTCCCCTGGCTGACTTGATCTTAAACGGACCAATAATATCTATTGCCATTTTCTGAAACGGCCGAATAGGAATGTCTACAGCCTGGATAGGTGCTGCATGACGTGGGCCTCTTGATTTAACTTCTTGACATATTTTACAAGATCGGCAATAAATACGTATGTCTTTATTAACAAATTGCCAAAAGAAAGCCGCAAGAACTCTTGACTTAGTACGGGAAAACCCATATGTCCAGCACACTGAGAGTCGTGTGCATGTTGCAGAATTTGCTCTCTTATACTCTTGAGCACGAGAATTTGTGAACGCATAGACGTAGACGAGTCTTGTACCATACGTACAAGTACGCCATTCTTCATTGTAATCCAAGATTTGCGATTTGTGTTCTGATTTGGATCATCTTTTTTGTGTAAGGATGAAGAATTTTTTAAAAGAAGGATTATCTTCTTGCAATTTTATGAAAGAGTCACGTGAAATTACCAAGTGATCATCTTGGCTATGCACTTCATTACTTTCTGTTGATGAAGTTTGAGGCATATTAAGAGCTTGTGCTCTTGTGACCACTGCATTGGCAGCTTGGATATTTTGCTCTTCCCAAGCAGCAATCTGCTGCGGGGTGCATTCCTTAACTCCGTGAATACGACCGATGATAAGATCCGCAATAGGATTAGGTAGAAGACACGCGTGGACATCTCCCGTAAATAAGGGAGTAGCAATGTGAATGATAGGAGTTAAATATTTTTCCAAAGTGCCACCAAATGTCACACTGTTACGGTATATGATAATAAACCCGTCTGCTAAAGGTTAGCGGACGTGCAAATGTAAAGGTTAAGACATTTAATATATTGCGATAGATGTTTCAATTATTGAACGCTCCATACACGATCGATTATGACGTGTCTAGCGTTGTTTAGGACACAGTCGGTAACTAGGAGACGCTACCCTTTGTTACTTGACCGCCAAGCTGAATAGCTGCGTTTTTTCTAACCTTCCAATTCAATGGCATGATATAGCCATTTATATGTACATTTTTGATGGACCAGGGTCAGTCCTAGAACTCTATATGAGAGGAAAATTTATGGAGGTTAGTATTTAACTAGAATCCTCAGAAGGAGGAGAATAATCGTCAAATTCGTATGAAATATTCAGACTCGCAGTCTCACTGTCGGCAGGTAGCCATGTCTAGCTGCGCGTGCATATAGCTGTGATGTTCTGACGACAATACTGCATTGTATCCTTAAACGGACATTGACACGTAAACCAGCAGTCTACGTTATTGATTAATTTATGCATGACTTATAAGGACTTATGTTCTGTTCCTATTTGAAATGATCATCCTGTGTGTACATGTGATTAAATATTACGGACTCAATCTGAAGACATTAATTACTTCATTAATGTTGCTGAGTTCAAGTTACATGAACTACTTCTTCATACCATGCTACTGAGTTGTATGAACACCTTCACCCTAATTCGCGTAATACTAAACAAAGCACGATTAACAAGAGATCACTAAAGTAACCATACTCAGTGTATGATCTTCAACCGGCAAATAACTCAGCAACAAAGTGGCGGCCGAATGCGGGGAACGACAGAAAAAAGAAACAAACTTCTGTTCCTTACGCACATGTTAACCATAATATTTATGATCAAGTTTCGATCACATGATCCAGTCAAAGATGACGTCTTACTCATTCTAATGCCTAACAACGTGACGTCACTGAAAGTCGTGTAGGTGATCTGTCGGAGAAACCAAAGCCGTTTCTAAGTCTAACCAGGGGAAACATGAGCCATTTGAAGCAAACACACGATATGGACTACAGGAGCAGACAGTCAGGGGCATTAGCCTAGCTGTTGACGACCTCTAGCACTGATCTAAGCAACGGAAAAGATAAGTCTAGTTGTTTTAATACTGTCGTCATTGCAAACAGTAATACTGAGTCCATGCCTTTTGCTTGCATAGGCATGTCTTTTCTGAATGTGTTTCATGTATTTTTTTTGGGTTGTTTTAATGTGTTGTTAATTAGTGGGAGGTAGGGAGGATGAACCGAAATTAGATTCTGTGGCTCTCACGATGCCTGAATTGATTTCGGTCGTTTCTTAGGGCAGTTAAACGATTGCACTTTTGGAAGCCCCATTGAGGTTTGCCATTGGACTACCTGTCCAAATCTGCTGTCGTTTGACGATTTGTGTTAGCTGTGCCGTTCCGTAGATAACTGGCGTATTTTATTTGTACTAAGTTCACATTTTTATTCAGTTTTGTATCATGTTCGTTAACTATTTCGTCCAGTCTCCTCTTACTATCATTTATTTGATGATTGTTAAATGGTCGTCCGTTATGAGTCCTGTGATGTCATCATTTTTTGCAGTCATTTTTTTTTTTTTTGTGTACTTTGAATATTAAGTTGACCTCGGGTCAGACCTTGACCCTTCATTTGGCTTGTGACACTTCCGCTTGTTTTATTTAGTTCATAAATTCATTTTTAATTGTGAAAATGTCTTGTTTGCGTCTTGACATTGTTTGTACCCTTTAGTTGCATCATTGTTTTGTTTGTCCTCATGATATATATTAAATACTACATTAATAATATGATATTATATGCAATAATACACTTGTAATTTAATTTAATTAATTTTTTCTGATATTTAAGGTTAATATGGGACATTGCATAATTATGCAGTGATAGTCCAAGAGAGTAGCACTACAATTTATAAGAGATGCCTAGGGCATAATAATATAATATATATATATATTGACCAAATAAAATAATCTTATAGTCTACCTTTGAGGTAATAGACCCATTGTATATTATTTAATATACTTTTCTGGTACTAAGAGAGTGACTTAGTACATTGAACAATATAATTACTAGGAATCATACCCAACATTATTGGATATTGAGATTAATTGTGTGATGTAATTACATTATAGTTAACAGATATCATAACTATTTATGATATAGTTCGTATTTAGATACAATATTGTTACAAAATATTGTCTATTAGTTGAACTTAGACATAAGAGTTCAGTACTATTGTGATTATTTATATTGAATATTCCTAAGTTGAGTAAGTATAATAATTACTCTGAAGCTACTATTGACTATTTTAATCAGTAATTATCAATAATTACTTACCATATAAAAGTCAAAATGCTTACTATAGACCATTTCGTTAAAATTGGTAAGGAATATGGTTATAAATCTCAAGAACTTCGTCAGTTTGCTGAGGCTGAACTGGAAAAACATAAAGCAGAAATGGAGGAACGTGAGATGAAGCAAATTGACAAGGAAAATAGATTGAGAGAGATTGCTCAACGTGAAAGAGAAGAGCAAAGAGCAATCGCCAGACAGGAAGAAGAGAATAAATTGAAAAGAGAGGAAATTATTTTACAACAAGAAATGGAATTGGCGCGTATTAAATTGGAGACAGCAAGATTACAAGCACAAAGTGCTGATGCAAACCAGAATAATAACGCACAAAATGGATCATCATCCAGCCAAACTAAACATTTCTACAACTTTAAATTACCCACTCTCAACTTAAACGTGGACGACCTTTCATCGTTCCTGTCACGTTTTGAACAGACTTGCAAAACAAACCATTTGCCTGAAGAGTCATGGGTACTCAAGTTAAATGAATTCTTGGTTGGAGAACCACTGACGGCTTCTCAAAATGCTGACCCATCAATAGCAAGTAACTACGGTGCTATTAAGTCCTTGCTTTTACGAAGGTTTCACCTGGACGAGGAACACTGTAGGTTGAAATTTAAGGGAATTTTACCTGAATCTCCAAAAGATTTTGCAGGATTCATTGCGAACATACGCAATACATTTAATAGATGGGTTGAACTGGCAGAAGTCAACAAATCGTACGACAAATTAGTTGATTTACTACTACGGGATAAGGTATTATCTTCGGTTAGCCAACCATTTTTTGCATATTTGCAGGAGCGTAAACCAGGTACTATCGACGAGTTAGAAAAAATTTCTTTAAACTACTGTTCGGCACATCCGAATGCAACCATTTCTAACTCCTCATTAAGAGAACCTCTACCTGTGGCGTCTAATATGGCCTACAATCATAATAACAAACAAAGACATCACAGTGTAGACAGAAGTAGGTTCCAAAGAAATCACAATGTTAACTTTCAGAAGGGACATAATAATGATTTCAACAATAAAAATGAGTTCAACAGAGGTAGATCACGAGCTAGAAATTATTCACCTCAAACAAACTACTACAATGGTCAACATAACACTAATTATAATCGATCACATACTCCCAATAATAACAATAACTGGAATGGTAATAATCATGGCTCGAGACATCGAGATAATAGTTACTATAGAGGACGACGAGATAATTCTAACAATTATACTCGGAATCGATCTCATTCTCGGGGATCATCTCATTACAACCATAATACAGGGGCGGCAGTTACAAATAATACTACCCCTATAGCTCAGGTCCCACTTGACAATAATACAACAGTCTTCTGCTGCATGTTTTGCTATTAATTATAATGTGGCAAATAGTTGCCAACAATGCAATCTTATTTTTCAGAAGGCGAAAGAAACAGTGCTTAACTGCGGACATATTATACCACAGGTAGGTCTTGCAGTCAACGATGGAACAGGCTTACTAATTTTTAACAGGGGATTAGTTAATGGATCCGTCGTCTCAGTGCTGAGGGATTCAGGATCCACAACGATTGGTGTACGTCAGTCGCTGGTACATCCTAGCTGTGCGACAGGAGAATATGTACGCTGCATGACATTTGGTGGAACTATTGAGTTCTACCCAACAGCTATTGTTCATATTAGAACACCCTTTTTCACAGGGAACGTAAAAGTATGTATGCTAAAAAAGCCTATAGCTGATCTGATGGTTGGTCGTATACACGGCAGTAAAGATTGTACTCCAGATGAGATCATAGAATGGGAGAAACATAACCTATGCACTGGAAACGCCGTGACGACTAGAGCGCAGACTCAACTCATGGAGAAAGTTGATGATAATAAAATGGATGCAGACAACCAAGAGGAATTTGTAGTCAATTCACCTATTGACAGGGAAACATTTGCAACCAAACAAAAAGAGGATAAATCTTTAAAAAAAATTTTTAAGCTGGTTGATAAAGTTGACAATCTATCCTCAGGTAATAATAACAAACATTGTTTTGTTATTAAAAATGACATATTGATTAGATGTTTTAATGACAAATCACAAATGAAACAACAAGTTATGGTCCCGTATACTTTTAGACGGTACATTCTTCAACATGCACATGACTCACATTGTGCTGGACATATGGGATATACTCGAACACGATCTCGAGTACTGTCTTCATTCTTTTGGCCAGGAGTGTCAAGAGATATTTCGCAGTATGTACGTTCCTGTACTACATGCCAAGAAGTGAAAGCACGTGGAGCTTTTCACACGGCGCCTATTCAGGCTTGCGATATCTCAGTAAGACCGTTTGACAAGATGGCAATAGATATTATTGGTCCATTGCTACCATCGTCCAGAGGACATAGATTCGTCCTTACGTGCATTGATTTGTGCACACGATGGCCAGAAGCTATCCCATTAAAGACCACCACTACTACAGATGTAGCTGATGCACTACATCTCATCTTTTCTAGAATAGGGTTTCCTAGAAAACTTTTATCAGACCATGGGTCACAGTTTATATCTGACACCATGAAGGAAGTCATGAAAACTTGGAACATTGATAGGAATTTAAGTAGTATTTATCATCCTATGAGTAATGGTGCGGTTGAAAGACTTAACCGTACACTTAAACAACTACTACATAAGGTTACTGCTAAGCACCCTCATGACTGGGACAGAGCACTCCCAGCTGTTCTATTTGCTTATCGGGAGGTACCGCATGAACAAACTGGCTTCTCTCCCTTTGAATTAGTTTTTGGTGCTCCCCCAAGAGGTCCTATGGGACTAATAAAAGACTTATTAATTGACGCGGAGATGACTCAGGACACTCAGTCATCTTACGAGTACGTGATTAGTCTTCGGAAGAACATTATTGAGTCTTGCCAGTTGGCAACAGCTTCTTCTGAGGCTGCAAAAGCTAAGGCTCGATCTCTACAAAATAGGTCTCGACGATTATGCCAATTATTCCCAGGCGATGAGGCTTATGTGTTACTTCCTCACAATAACAATAAATTATTGATATCTTGGAATGGTCCTTACAAAGTCATTGATAAAATTTCCGACGTTGATTACGTCTTAGATATCAAGGGACACAAAAAGATATTTCATATTAACATGCTCAAGCAATTTCATACACGTCCTGAACACTTACAGTCAATTTTTCATGAACTGATGACAACACAGTATCTACTTGTTATTATTCTAACTTATCTGTCATCCAGGAAGAAGAATCTTCTTTTCCTGAGGTACAGTTACCGTTACCGGTACCAGTAGTTCAACCTACTGAATCTTGGCGGGATGTAACCATCTCTTCAACGGTTACACCGCAACAGCGTCTACAGATTGCTAATCTATTACAATCTTATCCAGATGTGTTGACCGACGTCCCGGGTCGCACATCGGCTATCAGTCATGACATTACTCTCAATGATGATACACCTATTCGTGTACATCCCTATTCTGTTCCTTTACATTTCCTTGCTAAAACTACTAAGGAACTTGAACAGATGTTGTCTCTGGGAATCATTGAGACTAGTAATTCGCCATTCTCTTCTCCATTAGTGATTGTCCGGAAGAAGGACAATAACATCAGACTATGTGTTGATTATAGAAAATTAAATGCTAAGACTATAGTTGACAGCGAACCACATCCACTTATCGACGACTTACTGCCACGTCTATCCAACGCAACTATATTTAGTAAGATAGACTTAACTAAAGGTTATTGGCAGATACCACTGACCGAAAAGGCTAAGTACTACACCGCATTTTCCACTCCACAAGGTCTATACCAGTGGAATGTGATGCCTTTTGGGCTTGTTAATGCGCCAGCTACCTTCATTCGCCTGATGCGACAAATTTTATCAGGTAGACCAGACGTTATTACATATATTGACGACATATGCTTGTTTAGTTCGTCGTTTGAGGAACATGTTTCGGGACTTAGATATGTTTTCGACACTCTAAGGAATTATCATCTAACTGCTAAACCTACAAAGGTGCAAATCGCGTGTAATGAGATAACCTTTTTGGGACATATCATTGGATCGGGATATATCCGAACGTTACCTAGTACAGTCTCCAAAATTCTAAACATAGCAGTTCCTCAGACGAAGAAACAGGTCAGGAGTTTGTTAGGACTTGTTCAATATTACAGTAGATTCATACCAAACTTGTCATCCATCACGGCTGTATTGTCTTCATTGTTAAAAAGACATGCCGGTGAAGGTGACATGGACTGGTACATGCAATGAAACTTTCAACAAAATTATAAATTTGTTCTCGCATGAACCAATTTTAAGACTTCCCGATGCTTCCAAAAGATTTTTCTTACGAACAGATGCTAGTAACTACGGCATTGGTGCATGCCTGCTCCAGAACCATGATGGCATTCTACATCCTACCTTATATATTTCAAGAAAGCTAAAGCCGGCAGAAACAAAGTATTCCACAGTGGACAAGGAACTTTTATCAGTGATATGGGCAATAACTAAACTTGAAAAGTTCTTGCTTGGTGCTCCCTTCACCATACAGACGGACCAACGTGCTGTAGAATCTTTGCGTCGATCTAACCATAAGAGCCAAAAACTCGCCAGATATGCAATCATCCTACAGCCATTTGAATTCTCCATTGAACATATTCCTGGCACTGAAAACATTGTGGCGGATGCGTTGTCACGTAATCCTATTGACGACGAATAATCAACATTAACATTCCTAAAACATATCAACTATAAGGGAACTAACCTTGCCTTCAATTTAAACTTTATAAACACTGTGTGCATCGCGGAATTGAACTGGGGACAATCGGGGTATACATGTTGACATTGAGGCTTCGTCTGACGTCCATACGCGATATGTGAGTGTTCGTTGAACAGTCATGGAACGGTATCTGACGACAAGTCGAACTTGTTGTCCTATGTGCACTTGGTTCTTGGATGTTGGGATAAATGACATTTCTTTCCAACGTAAACGTTTGAACATTTTTGCCTAAAAGAATTCATCAGGATCAAGACTACGGATGGATCATCATATCCTATACTAATTAATTAGTTAACTTAACTTCTTAATTGAATTATTATCAATAAAATGAAATGTGAGAAAAAAATGAAATGAAAGAACAAAAAAAGAGAACGAAATATAAAAAGAAGAAATTATGAAAAGAGAAAATAAATCTCACACAAGTATTAGATTAATATTTTTTTTTTAATGTACCTATACATTATTTAGTTAGTTAAATTAGATAGTTATTATTCACTAACACTTAACACACCCAATTAAGTTAAACTTATATTCGAATTTCTTTCTATTTCTTCTCACTTATTTTGTCTTTTCTTCTCTCATAACATCGCGTTACATTAGAATCTTAATAATTTAACTCTTAGTTTAATTAATTAATTTAATTTTAATTAGTCAAATTAATTCCTATATGACATACTAATACGACAGACCTTACTTTAATTTAATTCTATCATTCACTATTAACATTGGACATTTTATTTAGTTGATATAATAATATGTATAATATTGATATATAATGTGATTAATGTTAGATGACTATGACAAATAGTTAGTTGACATGACCGCGACACGGTTCTACTCAGAACATCGTCGGCCATATGTCACGATTGTATTAAATTTTTTTTTTTTTTTTGAAAAATTGTTAAGTCGGATAGATCTTGAAAAAAAATCTATCGATTTTTTTTCCCCGGTGTACAGGGAATTGTTACGGTATATGATATTAACGCCGTCTGCTAAAGGTTAGCGGACGTGCAAATGTAAAGGTTAAGACATTTAATATATTGCGATAGATGTTTCAATTATTGAACGCTCCATACACGATCGATTATGACGTGTCTAGCGTTGTTTAGGACACAGTCGGTAACTAGGAGACGCTACCCTTTGTTACTTGACCGCCAAGCTGAATAGCTGCGTTTTTCTAACTTTCCAATTCAATGGCATGATATAGCCATTTATATGTACATTTTTGATGGACCAGGGTCAGTCCTAGAACTCTATATGAGAGGAAAATTTATGGAGGTTAGTATTTAACTAGAATCCTCAGAAGGAGGAGAATAATCGTCAAATTCGTATGAAATATTCAGACTCGCAGTCTCACTGTCGGCAGGTAGCCATGTCTAGCTGCGCGTGCATATAGCTGTGATGTTCTGACGACAATACTGCATTGTATCCTTAAACGGACATTGACACGTAAACCAGCAGTCTACGTTATTGATTAATTTATGCATGACTTATAAGGACTTATGTTCTGTTCCTATTTGAAATGATCATCCTGTGTGTACATGTGATTAAATATTACGGACTCAATCTGAAGACATTAATTACTTCATTAATGTTGCTGAGTTCAAGTTACATGAACTACTTCTTCATACCATGCTACTGAGTTGTATGAACACCTTCACCCTAATTCGCGTAATACTAAACAAAGCACGATTAACAAGAGATCACTAAAGTAACCATACTCAGTGTATGATCTTCAACCGGCAAATAACTCAGCAACACACACATTTGACCACTTTTCCAGTGGCACAGGTAGGATCTATAAGAGATTGCTTAACTCCGATAGTAGTGCATCCGGAATCGAAATGTACAGAGACTGGATTACTATTCACTAGACCTTTATATAAGACAAGAGATCCCCTCCCGTCATGCGCAACTGCAGCAGGGAGAGCGGGAAGAGGGTGACCACAACTTAAAGTACTTACAGTAGTCGGTTCAAACAATGTTGAGCATTGGGGGCATTGAGATGCCCTCCCAAAATCAAACGCAGAACAAGTGATAGCATTAGAGTTTTTATTATCATTCACTTGACCACAGGCTCCTTGAGGCTCTTGTTGTGCAGAGTTTGCCTGGTGATAAGATCTATGTTTGTTATGTTGAGATCTACCACGATTATTATTCCCTCTGAAATTGTCATTGTTTACCCTACCGTGACCATAGTTCTGGTTCGAATCACAGTTTCCATAGTCACTTTTGTCATTTCCCCATTGATTAGAGTATCCACCTGTTTGGTTTCGATGTCCCCACGAAGAATAGCCTTGATAGTGTCTATTGTGACTACCTCTACGAAAGTTTCCATAATTATTGGACCCAAAATTACGAGGACTGTCAGATCGCCTCCAGTTCTTTGAAGCAGAACCATTATGTGATGGGTTACCTTGATTTTGATCATAATTATGGTTGCTATTCTTATTAATGTTGTGTTGAGCACCTTGAAATTTATGAAGAAAGTTAGGGCCGTATGGTGCTGCAGAAGCAACTGGCAAACCTTCTTTAACTTTAGAATTGCTAACAGTAACATGAGGGTGCGCAGTGACATACTGGCAACAATATTCTTCCATGTCCTTTATATTCTTAGGTTTACGCTCATGTAGAAAAGCAAAGAAAGACTCATTGACAGATGACATAACTTTGTCTCTAAGTAATAAGTCCATAAGGGCTTCATATGTATGTTCTGTTTTAGACAGCTCAATCCATCGTGTAAATGTAAGACGTATCTTTAAGATGAATTCTGAGAATTCTACACCAGTTTCAGGTAACATATTCTTGAAACGAAGACGATAACCTTCTTCGGTAAGTTGATATTTCTTTAATAAGGCTGCCCTGACAACATCATAATTATTCTTGTCAGGCTCATCTACCATGCTTAACATAGTCAGAGCTTCACTCTTAAGTATCTTTGACAACTGATTAACATACTCTGCCTTATCCACCTTATGAGATTGACATGACCGTTCAAATCTATCCAGATAGAACGTTATATCGTCAATAGAAGAATTGAAAGCAGGTAGTTTGACCTTATAAGTAGTAGTATTTGTCTTATTAGAAGTTGACTGATTATTTGGATCATTAGCATTACCCATATTCATCAACTTCAATTTCTCTAACTCCAAAGCTAAGAGTTTTTCTTCATGTTCCATTTTCGCTTTTTCTTTCCTCTCTTCAGCTTCTCTTTCTAATCTTTTATTTTCGTTTTCCATTTGTAGCTGGATTTTCTCTCATCAGCCTCTCTTTCTAACCTTTTATCTTCAGCCTCTCTTTCTAACCTTTTATCTTCAGCCTCTTTTTCTAATCTTTTATTTTCATTTTCCATTTGTAGCTGGATTTTTTCTCCTCAGCTTCTCTCTTTTTCTTTTCAGCTTCTCTCTTTTTCTCTTCAGCATCAGCTTCTCTTTTTTGTTTTTCCATTTCCATCTGGAATTTCCTTTCATCTGCCTGCATCTGCAATCTTAAATTCTCAGCTTCTATTTTCTTTTGTTCATTTTCCATTTTCTGTCTCTTTTCTTCCGACTTCAATGCCTTGGCATATTGAACAGTCACGAATTCTTCCAACTTCTCACCAGATTTACCAAAGGATTTCCCTTGCTCAATAAAGTATTCAAGTGTAGACATTATGTCTAATAATATGAGATCTGTATCCTGAAATAATAAATTACCTTATTTCAACCTTAATGGTAACAAGTCTTTGACAAAGAACTTGTATAATCACCTTTATAATATTATCAATAATCACCTCTATAATCTAAGTACCTTATAGTACCAATACTATATGACTATATATAAATATATAAACAGCGTATGACAACAAATACTAACATAAACAAAGAACAAGCATCAAAGATAACACGATAGCATTCGCAGAAATCAAATAAGCATTAAAGCGAAACTAAAGAAAATATCACAAAGCATGTGATGATAACTGCAAAAGTAAACAAAACCAATTACGCAACAGTGTATAAACACAAAGGTTGTATAGAACAAAACGAAAGCAAGAGAAGACGAACAGACACAAACAAATCAAATAAAAAAACTAAACAGCAAAAAAAAAAAAAAATGACAATAACGACAAAGAAAAGTACACCTCGTCACAACTAAACAAAAATAGCAACAAATTGTCGCTAGCAATTTCCACTAAAAGAAATTTGAACAGTCCCTAAAGAACGCTTACAGTAGCACTCTATTACGTGGGATATCCTAATAGAAGACACCGCCCAACCAAAAAAAAATCGCAGAAATATCAATAACACATAACATGTAAACATGTAAACACATAAAGCATAAACAAGGATGTTTAAATGTGGAAGGCTTAGTTCATAACACAATACAAGGCACAGTTCACAACAATAAACAGGCCAATTATCTTTACACTCCTATCGTCAACAACAGCAACGATGAAGAACTATCGTCAGCATTCTAAGGATTAGATGATCCAACGCTGAAAACACATCAGAACTTGCTTCCAAAATGATGATAACGATGATAATAACGGCACTTGACCTTCTTAAATACCGCAGCTGAACTTGCTTCTATCAAACAGTGACAGTACTAGTAACGGCACTTGACTTTCTATACTACTGCATCAACGAAGGTATAGTAATTTGACCTTCTGAACTAGTTACGTCCTGTCAAGCTGGGGTAGTCGATGTGTCAACAGACTACACGGCGTTGAGTACTCTCAATCGTAGACGACGTGATAACTTCCAAAATAGCCCCATCAAGCTGGCACACCATAATGTTGATGGCTAAAACTTGGCCACCATAATTGTAACTAGCTATTCTTGACATAGAAGGCTCACACTGGATACCATAAATGTAAAGGCCCGTACTGACCACTATACATGTAAACAGTCAGGAATGGTCTGTGTTCGTCCAAGCGTAACAGGTGTCCATGACACAAATAGGACAGGCTCAGTTTGGCCACTGTAAATGTAGAGTTGAATGTTAAAGAATGTCCAGTATCAATGTTGGAAACGATTCTAAGCCCCACAGGCGGGCATAATTATATACAGGCCCTGGTTGGCCGCAACAATGCTGGCATTTGTTTGGATGACTTGAAAGTGTTGAGATGTTGTATTAATATAGAGTGTGAGTAGACCTCAATGAGTGCAAATGCGTGTATGAAAGTTCGTGGAAGACAATGCATCTACATGACATCACACTTGTTGTAGTAATTACATGCAGTAATTCACATAGTTCTTGGAACACCTCTGACGTTTGATTGACTTTAATACATCACAACGACAGGTACGCCGACATCAACATAAAATAGTCATTGACAATTCAGGACATAGCATGTATGAATACAGTTCATCAGCCAGTGGTGCATGTATATAATAAAGCTGATCTCGTAAAATTCCACCTTCGTCAGCTACAGCAAAATACAGCAAATATGTGAGTTTACACAACTCCATTCTGACATCAGTAAGTCAGATATATATATGGGTCTACAGCAGGCCGCGCTATATGGCGGACTTATAGATATGATGGCCTCCGTGATATTTCTATAACAAACAGGGTGAGTCAAACCTTGTTAAATGGCATCACCGCAGATAGCGGAATACAGCACCTGTAAAGTTCTTTGGGCATACACCAGCCCAGTGCATATAATATTAGAATACTTCGTGAGCTCCATTACTCGTATTCATAGATGGACTCTTTCCCGCCCAGGGAAAAGTCGCTAGCTGGCTACAAAAAGTCATATATCATTCTGGCAATAAAGAAACTGTTTTAAGGGTAAATTACCTTAATGTCCCTTCAGAATAAACATCACAAAACTCACTCGCCTCCTAGGCGCATCAGAATATAACATTGGGGAATAATCTTTAACCATCTTGGTCGAACACACAGAGGACTTTCCCCAAAACTGTCTTGACCCTTACAAAACTACAGCTTGACTCCTCTAACACAGGATGTCTTAAATTTCGCCAGAATCTTCGCACATTCGTCGTGACCCTAGACCCTTGAGCTAAACTCAGATGGGTGAACATGTCAGGAAAAGCTGACATCGGTTCTAAAATTAGACGCTGGGTTAACAGACAAGTGGGACAACCACCACTGTTAACTACAATCCCAGTAAAACATGAGTACCTCCCCTTTGATCAAGAAACTATTAAATTAAAGTCTCCAAAATTAACCAGGTACATTTTACATACTATAGATTCAGCAAACTGACCGCAACAGAGGTTTTCCACTCATGTCGAAGCCAACCATTTTATCCTTTCGAAGCATGGATTGTGAGTCTGATACAATATCTGCCTTTGTTAATAAAGTCTCAGACAGCCATCTTATGGCAGCAGTAACTGCCTCTACCTCCATTCTCATGCTGGAGGTTGTTATCATGTAAGCCCCGATATGTTCAGCGACGGTTTTGCCCTTTACTCTAGCAGAGGAGCGCCACCCTGATTTATTACCACAGATTACAGACCCATCAGTGTACACAATGGCATCATCATCCCCAGCTTTATCATTTATAAGCTGATCAACTTCCAGCTCTGCTCTCCCATGGCCCAAGTTCTGCATTCTCTACCAAGGCTGATAATGACTTGCTGGTAGTTCATCCAGCTCTCATCTGACTTACTCCACTCTTTTCACTTGAATATACTTTCAACTGGGGTCACCTTTCTAATAGTCTCCTCCGCCTGCGCCATCCATGACACCCCCCTCTTTATTCTCGCTCCTTTGATGTCAGATATGTTCCCATGCAGGGGATGCCTTTTGTCTGTGGTTACACGCATATACGCTTTTACCTGTGCCATCGTTTATCTGGATCTAATTGACAGCAATCCAAGCATGTGCCGCATCATCACAATAGGGGTATCTTGCGTGCAGCCCAAGACTATACACATCTCTTTGTTTTGAATGCGTTCCAGTCGTTCACACTGTGATATTGACAGCGTGAGTATTCCCAGGCCATACTCGATTACAGACAAGACCAGCTGATGATACAGGAGAGACAGTAGTCTCTGCTCCAGGTGCGCTGCAGTGATTGTTTTTAGGGCTGCCTTTATCTTTATTAAAATGTATAGCAGTGTGCGTACTCACATTCGCACCAAAACTCACAGTCGCACATACTCACAGTCGCACATACTCACAGTCGCACATACTCACACTCGCTGTACGTTCCGACATTCGTTAATGTAAGGGTCTGAAGGTTCCCTTGTTTGGCCAGCAGTGACTTGAGCAGACCTATCAGGTCAAATGCTGTGAAGTGATTCACCAGACTCAGCATGTCTCGTACTTCAATTGTCACCAGGGATTCGTTATTGACAGCAATCAAATTGCGTAAGAACTCAGCTAACTGTGTTGGTGAGTACACATTCTCTACATCATCCATGTTCGAGTAACCTGCTGCAGATGTAAGTGTTAGAATGATGACAGTAGTATGATGCTGATGATGTAATAGAAGCCGCAATGTTTGTAACAATGCATTGTATATACCAACCCATGTTATAGGAAAACAATACAAATACGTAATAGAAAAGTAAGTTGATATATTGAAAGCAGCACATATATGTGCAAAATAGAAAACGCAAAAATGTGGTTGGTGTTGAACTATTTAAGGTAATCTACGGAGATACTTACAAGAGGTGAATGGCGTTATCTAGAGATAGAAATAAGAGAGAACAAGAGATGAATGGGGTTTTCTAGAGATATAAAAACAGCAAAAAACAAGAGGTGAATAGGGGTTAGTTTATGAGATTATCTAGAGACAAACAATCAAGATCGATAGTAGATTAGACTATCTAGAGACAAACAATCAAGATCAACAGTTAATGAGACTATCTAGAGACAAACAATCAAGATCAATAGTTAAAGAGACTATCTAGAGACAAACAATCAAGACCAGTAGTTAATGAGACTATCTAGAGACAAGCAATCAAGATCAACAGTTAATGAGACTATCTAGAGACAAGCAATCAAGATCAACAGTTAATGAGACTATCTAGAGACAAACAATCAAGATCAATAGTTAATGAGACTGTCAAGAGACAAACAATCAAGATCAACAGTTAATGAAACTATCTAGAGACAAACAATCACGATCAACAGTTAATTAGACTATCTAGAGACAAACAATCAAGAAGTCACATAATTAATTTTGGGTCGATCTCTGCTTCACTACGGCCGTATCCTGGACATTTGTTGTGTTGACTATTTACGCGCTTTTCCATGGTCGACACCTCTTTCTTTTTCTGCTATGTAGCAGATAGTTTGTATTTTCAAACATTCTTACACTCCTCTCACTGAAAAGTCATCATGTCTGTTTGGTTACCCGTTTCTCCCTGCTTTGCGAGGAACGGCTGAGATAATAATTAATCGACAACCATGTTGGTTAATTTCGGGTGTGCCCGACATCAGGCTACGGAGTAATATTAAAATCGCCCAGCGCAGTTGTTTAATCGGTGATAAGGCCAGGGTGCCATTCTTTGCCAAGATGGTAAAGAGACAGATTGTGTGTGCTCAAGCGACAGATAACGAGATTACTCGTCTGTGCGACACATTTTGGACAGATATGCATGACATCATCGTTTTCGGCACACCTTGTTACAAAGACATTACTTTAGATTAAAGTAATAATAAGTTATTTGTAAACGTTGCCGAAAGAGGATCGGATGTTTTCATTCCATGTATGGGAGACGTGACCTTTTACATCATGCATATTATCTCAGGCGGAAATAATTTTGAAATTACCCCACTAAACACGCATGTTTGAAACGATTGGAGGTTTCTTAGCATCGTAACAAAGCAAATAAGGGGGAAGACAGGCAATATAACCTGACTTTTTTCACGTCTAGTTCACTGTGAGAATTCGCTTGCCAGAAGACCACCAAACTGCCAGAGTTAAGACTAGAATCAAGATTTCATACATATATATCAGAACGGACTTTGTGGAACCTCTTGAAGGACAAAGAGCCCAGGAAAACCATTTTAACAAGGACACCGAGAATCTGAGGAATCTAAAAAACACGGAGTCACAGTGGGAATTAATGGTTAAAATAACGACCCCCAGGAACACGTGAAAAAAGTCATCTGCCAGTGCCTTAAACCTACTTCTCTGAGCAAACAGTTTGTGAGCCAAGATTCGCTAAGTTGTACTTTTTACGTTTTATATTTTTCATTACTAACATGTGAACTAATATGTATATATTACAATGTGAATATTAATATGTGAAAAGTACTAGTGGATGTCCAAGTCATTTGCGGCTGGCAACCTCATCATATAGAATGATGATTTCGTGAACCATCACTGCAAGGGCTGGTGACTGCTTTATTGTTAGTTTCTTAAAAAGAACTAAAAGCATAGGTAGTCCCAAGTTCCATATGGAGCAGGGAGGGAAAGATGAAAGAAATGATGTACATTCTAATTATAATATCTACATTTTCAAATCAGTGTAAATGTCTGTGTAAACATATTCACTTTAAAATTAATGAAAGTGACAAGGCTTTGCCATCAGTGTAGAGGTTAATGTAAACATATTCTATCTATACTATTAACCTTTTCATTTGAATGTAAATTAATATAAAGCTATTCAATTTAAATGTAAAGAAAGTGTTCTCTCGAGGGATTAAGCTTAGTTCTCATCGAGAGTAAAGTCTGAGGTAGATGAGATGGTGGAATAGGAGAAAGGGACCCATAACTATGTGTCGGAAAACGCAATACTCAGGAGAGCTTTTCGTTTCTATTCTTTTACTATAGTTGTTGGTGGTACCAGTTGAGCGTACTATCTCTGGAACAAGAAAGTATAAGTGGCGTGAGCTTTAAGACGAGGGACCAACCTCGTAGTCACTCCCTGACTCTTCTGGGAACGTGCTGCACCATACCACCTTGACCAGCGACGAGCGTGATCAGTCTACCAAGAACCAACCCATCAGAAGGAGCAGAACCGTCACTGACAGCTAAGTAACCCATAACAGCTGCCAAGTGACCTCCTTTACACACTTCAATTCCATCACAACAGTGATGATAAACGATTTTTTATAAATAATTATTCATTTCTTTAAAGCCTTGTTAAAACCTAAATGACTACTAAATCTGTTATTTGTAAATATACAAATTTAACGTCAATTTAATCATTTTGAATGTACTGCATGTTTGTCTCAGTCAATTTACTAAATACACTCTTAACGGAGCTATACCATAATAATAAGAATTCCACTGAGTAAATCAGGGTGGGGGCTTGAACGAGCTGAAATTAATAATTGCCTAATTGTTCATAAAAGGCGACGGACCGACATAAGTTAACAATTGCCCTGCCAACGGAGCATTGTTCTTGACTTCGGAAATATCTTATGAAAACAACCTTGAGATAGAAGCATCATTATCATTCTATCTACAACTCTGCCAAGAGTAATCTTGTGCGAAGGTAGATACCTTTAGAAGGCCCATATTAGATACTCTTGATTTTTGGCCGTTGTTGGACCACTGCTGCAAAGCAGGGGAGGCAATTCCGTGACACAAGGTCAATAGTTAATTAAACTATCTAGAGGCAAACAATCAGGATCAACAGTCAATGATGCTATCTAGAGACAAACAATCAATATCAACAGTTAATGAGACCATCTAGAAACAAACAGTCAAGATCAACAGTTAATGAAACTATCTAGAGACAAACAATCAAGATCACCAGTTAATGAGACTATCTAGAGACAAACAATTAAGGTGAACAGTTGATGAGACTATCTAGAGACAAACAATCAAGATGAACAGTTGATGAGACTATCTAGAGACAAACAATCAAGATCAACAGTTAATGAGACTATCTAGAGACAAACATTCAAGATCAACAGTTAATGATACTGTCTACAGCAGTGTTTCTCAACCTTTTTGTGTTTGCGGCACACTTTTCAATTTACTAAACATTTGCGGTACACCTATCTGACCCCGCGCCAGAATAAAATATTACAGTGAAATATACTAAATTAAATACACTTATTTGTGGGTTAGTTAGTTGCTTATCTTTTACAGGACGTGGCAATGAACCCCAGCTTTTATTGGCTGTTTTTGATTTTTCTAGGCAATGTTTTCATTCAGTAGTTTGCCATTGCTTTCTGAACGGTACGGCGCTTATACCATTGTTAAAAATTCACACAAAGCGATCTGCTACCAAACCGCCTGCAGCAGGTTTCGAACCTGGTATATCTGGATTGTGAAACTGCATTCATATCCATTAGGCCACAGACGCCGACTATTTGTGGGTACTTTAGAATAAATAAAACTCTCAATTCTGTGTTATTTTAATTATTTAAAATAATTGGAACATTTATTTGACCCAAAAAAAATGTTTTTATACAAACCTGATGGTCCTAATGCGATACTTGGGCTTGATGCTTTTGAGTAATTTCTTGGATATTAGGGCGTATCTGAGATAAGCAAACTGTTATGTCATCTTCAACACAGAGAAGTCTTCTCCCCCCCACCTTTTTTTTTTTTTTTTTTTTTTCATTTAATGCTTGTAAGTGTAGAAAATCCCAACTCACATAAATATGACGTAGAAAACTGCATCAAAATAATTAAAGTTCGTTTTGCAATAACAGAATACTCGTCTTTAACAGAAATTCAGAATGCGTCCAGGGGCATCTCAGAGTGTTTCATTTTAAGACTGCGATCAGTTGAAATAGAAGCTAACTGTTCTTCTTCTATTATTGTAAAATCCAAGTCAGATGAAAGAGGCACAAATGGATTTCTTTCTCCAGTAAATCTCTCTGTAGTCAGCGATGGAAAGTAATATTGGACATTTTGCTCCAATGTTTCCAAATGCTCCATTATGAGGGTAGCAATGTCTTTTAAACTGTTTTTGGGTACCAGTGGAAACATATCAAGATTACCCTCCCTAGCTCTGTTTAACCTGATTAATATACTTTTTTAAAATGAAAGTAGCTTATGAGTAGATGTAAGGATGTTTTCATTTCGTAGTTGCATACTGGTATTCACACTGTTTAGGCGCCTGAATATTTCTGACAGGTATGCTAGCTTGGCCCACCAAAGTTCACTGCTGTGGTTTTTATAAAATGTTATGTTTCCTTCTGACTGAAAAAAAAAAAATTTCATTTCGTTCCACACCCGAGCTAACATTCTTCCCCTTGATAACCATCTCACTTCTGTGTGTAAAATTAAACATGCATACTGCAAATCCATAGCTTTACAAAGCTGTTTAAAGAGTCGGGTCTTTAGAGGCCTTGACTTCACTAAATTGACCATTAGGACAGCCTGGTCTAATACAGACTTTAATTCTTTCCTCAGTGTCTTTCCAACAAGGGCTTCCCTATGCAGAAAGCAATGTGTGGAAATCATGTTAGGATTTTGCTCTCTTACAAGTGCGAGAAAATCTTTGATAGACCCCCATCATAGGTGGAGCGCCATCTGTGCAAACTCCCCCACATGACTTCCAGGAGAGATCACATTTTTTAAGTAGACAGTCAAGGTATCAAATATATCTCGTGCGATCTACAAGTTCTGTGCATCATAAACATTGGTTTATGATTTCATTTCCATGGACAAAGCGAACAAATGCTAACAGTTGTGCTTTGCCACTTATGTCTGAAGATTCGTCAACTTGTAGCGCAAAGTCTTATTTTTTAAGCTCTATTGAAACATGTTCCTCAATGTTAGAAGACATCTCTTTTTCTAATCGTATCATTAGACAACGGACCTCTTGCCCACTGAAATGCTGTGATGGAAAGTCAACTCAGTTATATTATGCCGGATCGGCCGAGGCCCGGATTAACAACGACCGCGCTGAGAGTATTATGTCAGCAAATGGGGTACAAACACCTGTTTTGAAACTTCCTAGAGAAAGTTTTGTTGTTCGAATTTGGAATGTTTACACGCTATATGCATGTGGAAAAGTCAGAGAACTAACACATGAGCTTATTAGATACTCGTTGGACATCCTGGGCCTAGCAGAAGTCAGATGGACAGGATTAGGTGAATCAATAACGGATGATGGTCACAAAATTTGGTTAAGTAGAGATGCGTCCAAACATCAGCATGGAGTAGGTTTTATTGCACATAGATTGAACTCTGTCATCAGCTGCACCACAGTAAATAGCAGGCTTATCACCATAAATATTGCAGCCATCCAAAGAACATCTCCATCATACAGATATATGCCCCCACTACTGACTATGAGGATGATGCAACTGATACATTTTATGAAAATCCGGATGAAACAATTACGAAAATTCCAAAGAAAGATCTTCTCATCGTGCTAGGCGATTGGAATGCTAAAATAGGGTCAGATGCAGACGGTCAGTGGGCTGGCACAGTGAGGAAATTTGGGACAGGAGAAACCAAAGATCGAGGACCAAGGCTACCAGAATGTGCCAGCAACTATAAACTAACCCTTGCAAATACACTATTTTCTCATAAGTTATCAAGAAGAACAATGTGGCATGCCCCGAAAACTGAGATACATGGCCAAATTGATTTTATTTTTGTATCCAAAAGATTAAAGTCCAGTATTAATAAAGCCAAGACTAGGACTTTTCCTCGCGCCGACATTGGTAGTGATCACGACATGGTATTGATGACGCTAAAGCTTAAACTCAAAAAGAATTAAAATCAAAACAGATGTTCTCTGTTAAGATTTAATTTAGACAAACTGAAACATCCAGAAATCGCGGGAATCTTTGAGGCAACTGTTGGAGGAAAATTTGCAGCTCTCAACTTTCTGGAGGATGATATCAACTCAATCACAGAGAAGATGAAAGACGTGCTCATTGAATCAGCAACAGAAATACGTGGTAAAAGAAAGAAAATAAACAAACCATGGGTTACAGATGACATTCTGAAGTTATATGATACACGGCGGGAAATGAAAAAGGTTAAGAAAGAGGTTCCTGAAGCAGCATGGCAATACAGTATGTTGAATAAAAATATTAGAAAGAAAATGAAACAGGCCAAAGAAAAATGGGTAGCTGATCAATGTGAGTCCATTAATATGGGGCTAATAAAAGATAACAGCAAGTAAGCTTTTGGCACATTAAGAAGACTAACAAAACCCCAACACCCCAGGGTAACTGTCATAGAAGATAGCAATGGGGCTCTGCTCGATGAAAAAAACAGCTGTAATGAGAAGTTGGACAGAATATTGTAAAGAATTATATAACTGTAAACTCGACCCTGACTATAACACAGTAAACAACATTAAGTGTGAAAACAGGGAACTCGGAAATGCAGCAATATTACTGGAAGAAGTGGAAGAGGCTATATGTTCGACGAAAGCAGGGAAGTCACCGGGTGTGGATAATATCCCAGCAGAGCTCTTGAAATATGGAGGACCACATATAGTAAAAATCATGACAACAATTTGCCAGAAGATATGGAGTACAATAAATGGCCAAAAGAGTGGACACAGTCATTAGTAATACCGCTTCCAAAGAAAGGAAATCTAAAAATGTGCAAGAACTACAGAACCATTAGCTTATTAGTCATCCAAGTAAAGTTATGTTAAGGATACTTTTAAACAGAATAAAACAGAAATCAGAAGAAATCTTGTCCGAGGAACAGGCTGGCTTTAGGCCAAAAAGAAGTACCTCAGAACAAATCTTCAATATGAGATTACTGATCGAAAAACATCTCCAGCATCAACGCGATTTATACCATAACTTCATCGATTCACAAAAGCCTTCCATCGAGTCTGGCATGAAGGCGCATGGCAAATAATGAGAAAATTCAATTTTGATACCAACATCATAGATATCATTGAAGCACTATACAAGGACGCAAGCAGTGCTGTTTTTGCAAGCAATGACATTGGAGAATTTTTCAAAACAACTGTAGGAGCTCGTCAGGGATGTATCCTGTCCCCAGTGCTCTTTAATATATATCTAGAACATATTATGCAGGAAGCTCTCTACGATTATAAAACAACCATATGGATTAGAGGCCGACCTCTTTGCAATCTACGTTTTGCTGATGATATCGATCTAATCGCCGGAATAGAATCAGAACTTCAAGACCTTACCTCTAGACTGGAGAAAGTAACAAGAACGTATGGGATGGAAATTAATATAGAAAAAAGCAAGATATTGGTGAATAGCCAAAAGAAACATGTTCCAACCAACAATACGTTAAATGGGCAAACGTTAGAAGAAGTGAACACCTTAAAATATCTAGGGTCCACTATATGTAGTGATGGAAGATCAAGTAAAAAAATCAAGACAAGACTTGAGATGTCATCAGCTGCCATGACAAGGCTGAATGTGATCTGGAAAAGTAACATCAGTTTTCCTGTGAAGATCAAATTATACAAATCACTTGTATTATCTATTCTCTTGTATGGGTGTGAGGGCTGGACACTCACTGCAGATACGGAGCGAAGGATTCAGGCTTTCGAGTATAAATGTTATAGAAGAATTTTGCGCATTTGCTATAAAGAGCACAAAACAAATGTCTATGTTAGAGAGAAAATAAACACTATGCAGGCCACCAAGAACCACTTTTGTCAGTAGTGAAACGTCGAATGTTTGCCTGGTTTGGGCATGTAACTCGTCATGACTCCCTTTCGAAAACGATCCTCCTGGGAACAGTCGAAGGTAAACGGAGAAGAGGAAGGCAAAGAAAATCCTGTGCTGATAACATCAAAGAATGAGTAGGGCACGGCTTTTCCACACTTGTACTCATTGCTGAGAATAGAGAGCAGGGTCAGGACCCTGCCTGCTGATGCTTCCACCATGGCACCCCTACGACCCATGACGGGTTACGGGTTGAGATGAGTATGAGATGAGACAACGGAATTTTGGTAATTTCGTTTTCCGTTTCACTACCAAACATTGTTCTAACAATCAAACGGCACGCAGGCAAAATAAATGACTCAGCTGTAGTATATGATTTCATTTGCTGTGCTATGATTTCGTCTACATGATAAGAAGCTTTTTGAGTTTTATCAGATACTTTAACTCTTTGATCCAAATAGAGTACTTGTTTTGTTTGTTGTTCAACTAACCTGTTGAAATAATTCAAATCTTTTTTCAAGAGATGTGCATGTTTAGTGATCAAATGTCTTTTCAATTTACTAGGAACCATGGCTTCATTCGAAAGTTTGTCACCGCATACAACACATAATGGCTGAGGACAATCTTTCTCAACAGACCAAGAAAATTCCAGACTTAAGTTGACGTGACCTCGTCCAAACTGATGTTTTAATTTCTGCAAATACTAGTCATGCTGTAACTGTTACTATTTTCTTGGACACGCTTTCTTGTAATAAATCTATCAATGTCAGCTAGTTTATCTACTTTTAATAACGTTTTAGTGGTGGCAAGCGTTCCGACTTTCGTTGCCCCCGTTGCAAGCGATCTTTGTCCTCTCAAGACTGTGTGTGGTCCCGGCTTTCGGGTCTTCCCAGTAAAGTAGAGGCAGTGATATGTGTCTGTGTCCGATAACGTCATTTGACAGTGGTAGAGGCTCGGTCGCTGCTACGCCATTGATGAACAGAGCCGTGATCTATCGAGACTGTTTGGTCCCGGGTCCGGGTCCTCCCAGTTCAGATGGGCCGGAGCTTGTTTCTTCTTGGTAATGCAGCTCGGCAGTGGTAGAGGCACGGCGCTGGCTGAGCCGATCCCTCGATACGTCTTGTCTTGGAGATATAACCCCTTTTGCAGGGTAGAGAACCACTTTTCTCGTGGCATTGCACTCTCGCCACCCGACAAGAGGTTCCCTGGGGTTGCAACAAAGCCCACTGGTGACTGGCCTCTCTGCCAGTCATCACTGTCCTCGGAGGTATAACCCCCTTTGCAGGGTAGAGAGCTATCAAACCTTGAGGCAGTACATTACACACACGCCAAAGTGGGCCTGGTGTACCCTGTCTCGAGTCTAGGATGCTCCCTGGGGTTGAAAGAAAGCCCAAAAACACACCCCCAATCGTCCGATATGTGTAGATGCACGGCGGGTTGCGGCCCAATCGTCTGGTGTCGCGATTGGTAGCTTCCCGGCCGTGTGGCAACACGGACCAAGTGCAGAAGGACGAGCTGTCTGCACAAAGGGCAAAAGAGTCTAATCACTCGCGCCCTATGGGGATATGAACCAACCAACCAACCAATAACGTTTTAAAACGGCAAATCGAATGTACTAAATATTTTACACAGTTTTACAAATCAAACACAAGCAAGAAACAACACACTGATCACTGTGTTAATTGTAAAATGAAACATACAACACGAATTGTACGCGCGTGTGCAACGTATCAATTTCCTCTACCTTACCGCTCTTTGTTGAAGTGCTATGCTCCGTCCATGGCCTTTGAATGTTGTTTATGCGCCTCTTGCGTTTTATAATATCATGAAATTTTGAAGTATACTGTTTTTGTTCAAAGCAGTTAATAGCTCTCCAATTATTACTGAATGAACTCAAGCTGTAAGATCAGTTTTATGTTACATGATCACTAAAAATATACTTCATATAGCAAATTTAGAAAAATTTCGCGACACACTTTGATAGGCGCGACGGCACATTAGTGTGCCGCGGCACACCGGTTAGGAAACACATGTCTAGAGACAAACAATCAATATCAACAGTTAATGAGACCATCTAGAGACATACAATCAAGATCAATTGCTGATGAGATTATCTAGAGACAAATAATCAAGATCAATAGTTAATGAGATTATCTACAAACAATCAAGATCAATAGTTAATGAAACTATCTAGGGACAAACAATCAAGATCAATAGTACATTAGACTAGATTCAAACAATCAAGGTGAATAGTTAATTAGACTGTCTAGAGATAAACAATCAAGATCAATAGTTACTGAAACTATCTAGATACAAACAATCAAGATCAACAGTTAATGAAACTATCTAGAGACAAATAATCACGAGCAATAGTAGATTAGACTATCTAGATTCAAACAATCAAGAAAAGTAGTTAATGAGACAAACAAGCACGAACAAGCAATGTATGAGGCTATATAGAAACGGAGATAATTTATAAAAAAACCGGTGAATGAAAAAGATTCCTACATACCATTATTAATCAGACTAAATAAAGAAATCATTGCTTGAAGCTAAGAGCATCAATGACGAACAAATAATTGTTGTCATCATCATACTTCAGCTCCATAAGGAGCATAGGCCTTCAATAAACAAACTTAATGCCAAGTCTGATTCTCCCATGCCATCAGCTCAGCCCAAGGCCTTCAATAAACAAACTTAATGCTAAGTCTGATTCTCTCATGCCATCAGCTCAGCTCAAGGCCTTCAATAAACAAACTTAATGCCAAGTCTGATTCTCCCATGCCATCAGCTCAGCTCAAGGTCTTCAATAAACAAACTTAATGCCAAGTCTGATTCTCCCATGCCATCAGCTCAGCTCAAGGCCTTCAATAAACAAACTTAATGCCAAGTCTGATTCTCCCATGCCATCAGCTCAGCTCAAGGCCTTCAATAAACAAACTTAATGCCAAGTCTGATTCTCCCATGCCATCAGCTCAGCTCAAGGTCTTCAATAAACAAACTTAATGCCAAGTCTTATTCTCCCATGCCGTCAGCTCAGCTCAAGGTCTTCCCTTTCTTCATCTACTTCATGTACGTCTCCAGTTCTGCTGCCCATGTGTTCTTTGGTTTCCAACAACTTCTCATACCTTGGGGATTACAGAACAAGGACTGCCTTGTAAAGCTATCAACAGATTTCTCAGTGTTTCTTATCCATGACTAGTGTCTTCTCACCTCGTGGTGATGATGATGAAATGGTGATAAACTAGCTTTTAATGTGAACAAGAAATGAGAGTCGTATAAAAGTTTGATGTGAAAATTACCCGAGCAATCCAAAGTCATGTGACGTAATCCACGCCCTACTTTACTAGAGAAGCTTACAGCCTTCCAATCATCTTCGCCGTTAAACCGGAAGTTACCTCGCCGCCATACTGACGGTCTAGAGAACGGCAGGAGCCAAGCTTTACAAGTCAAAGACATGTTGTATCTCTGTTTAGGAGGCAGCAGACAGTATATTTCTATCAAGACCGTGTAGGGGAGGTTGGTCCAATCTGGTCCTTTCTATTTTTTTGAAGGTACATGCACGTGATTATTATATATGAAAATAGAAAGCAGAAAGGTGTTCGTAATAAAATATAAAGAAAGTATAAACGACTTGTAAAATCTAACTTACGTTTAATTTTTACTTTTTCCGTCCGTAGTTGCTGTGAAGCGTAGTGGGGAGCTGAAGTTTATGTTCTTGAGCCAAATGAGTTGCATATTTTGCTCTGAGCCCGTGTTTTTGAAGATGTTTTGTGATGTTGTCTATGCGTTTGCCTCTTGGTCACCTCTGTGCCCTGAGACTAGTCCTTCTATCGTTAATTTATCGGGTTCCATTTTCATGAAATGGCCAAACCTCTTAATTTTATGTCTTTCTATGTATTTGATGTATGACGTAGTTCCTACAATTGTTTTATGTCATCATTTCTATTTCTGTCTCTCTCGGTAATATTAACGCTTTTCTCCAGCATCACATCTCAATGGATGTCTTCGCCAGGGCTCGAATTATTCCAGTTCAAGTCCCGGTCGACGACACTTCTTCAAATGTCGCCAGGGCTCGAACCTGGTTCACCCGATCGCCAGCGCAGTGTGGTAATCATTACACCAGCGCGGCTCCCAAACAAATATTAACAGTAGAAGCCCCATTCATCTTCATCATTATCATGATAACACCATTTGACGCAAGAGGTTTGTAAGGCAGACACAAAAACTATACCTAATAGATGTCTGATTTAACTCTGAATTCATTTTGGGAGGGATTGGAAATAAGAGAAAAAAGTGAAATTATGACAGCAAAGAATGAAGTTAGAGTGTAGCAGTAGTTGTGGAAGGTTCATGCCTCCTCTAGCCATGTGAAGTTGTCATGTCCATCAAATTTGAAGTAATAAACCAGCTGTAAATGAGTACATGAATTTGCTCGTGAGTTAGGGAAGGCTAAAACAGTGAAGAAGAGAACTTGTTACCCCACCTTCATGAAGCGGTGACCTAGTGTAGTGAAGTCTCTAACACTTCACTACTCTACAGCAGTGCAATAGGACTGCTTTACCTTGTTGTTGTTTTTTTAAATAAATGACTATGCTTTATCTCTTCGGGGAAAGAGGCTTATGATGCCGCTGCTGGATAACACTCCAGTGTTTTCTGATGTTATCAAAGAAACACAAGTTTCAGAGAAATATCTCAGTCTTATAAATAAATACCCCCTTAGTTTCCGGGGGTCTCTAAAGCTGCATGGGAATGACAACATCATTGCGCAAAACAAATTGTCACAGAAACTACCGCTGCAGGATCCTGTGATAGGTTGTGTGACAAATGTTTGTACTTGTATTTTTGTGCCCTTCTTTCACTCTTTCATCCGCTTTTTATTTGGCATATTTCATACACCTTCATCATTTTGCTGTGACCACTCCCACACTTGTTACGTTTCGCCAGGCGAACCGTAATAAGACCAGGTTAATTAGATCGGTCAGCGGCTAATACGTTTATCACGTAAGCCGTCTAGCCACCTTTTGATGCTGACAGCAAACGTGAAGAAGGAAAGCGACTTTGACGTTATTCATTTCCAGGGCCAGTGACAAACAGGCGAGCGACTACATGGGTTCGCGGTCTGTCTGTCTGGGAAAGCCGTCTGATTCGAAAGCATCAACGTGCTGTGTCCATTCTAACTGTGCCAGGAGATTGTGTTTCCAAAAGTTACTCTGGGGTAAGTGTAAACATTTATTTTACAAATGTGAATTGGACATGTTTTTCTTGCTAAGTGGTTATATTTGAGGCTGGCAATCTCAACACATGAAAATAGTATATTCATATACCACTACAGCAAGCGCTGGTGTTTGTTTTATGTTAATTCGCGCAGAAACGCGAAAGCGGCAGCAACTCCAGACTCCAACTGGAGCACTGATGAGTGATGATTACAACACATGTGCATTAAATGTAGAGTATCATTTTATGTGATATATGTACCTTGTTAATTGTAATTCAGGCACATCATTGCATTTCGCGCTGTCCAGACATATATTTTCACAGTTTAATACCCCGAAGAATATTGGTGATTTCTAATCATCTTCCCTGAGTTACGCTGTGTATACTCAAAAAGAAAAATTATTCCGAGAGGCTAACATTGGTGGGTGGACAACGAGACAATGGGCCTGTTTATCTGCAGCCCACAAATGTACTTAGCAGATGCATTTTTCCTTTTTGTCTAAAGTTCGTGGTACAAAGCTTCAATACGAAAGTTCTACGTCACTAGTTGCGAGTTAGAAGCAGGGAATCAACACTGACTGCCTACATTGGACAAGTTGTGTGGAGAAGAGCCCTCATCACAGATGAATTGACGAAACCTCTGCTGCGGTTGTCATTGAATCTAAGCTAACCGCTTACTAAAAAGGCAACAGTAAAGAACATTAACGCTCCTCTATCCAGTCTCTATTAAAATAAAACGTCATCTAAAATTCACCATAATTTCATCTCTATTTTAACCTGTTAAAACTAATTGATTATTAAATTTGTTACGTGTTATTTTTAAACATAACAATCATAGTTGATTCAGTTATTATAGCTTGAAAGCAAAGGTATGAGCAAGACTCTTTAATGTATATACATCTAGACATATAGTTACAACTATAGAGCAAATACTTATAAAGAAATTTCGCTGGATTTACACCAGCTGGGGCTTCAGCGGGCTAAAACCATTGCTTAATTCTTCACAAAAGGCGGTGGATCAGATATAAAAGTTAACAATTGCCCTGCCAATGCAGCATTGTTATTGACTTCTGAATTGTTTTGTGAATAATACCTGGGGATAGAAGCGTCATTACCCTTCTATCTACATCTCTGCCAAGAGTAATCTTGTGCGAAGGTAGACATCTTTGACGTTTTAGATACTCTTGAGATGTGGCTACGGGTGGCCACTACTGCAGAGCTAAGGGGAAGCATTCCGTGTCAAGTTAGGCGACTCACTCCGGGATTGAACTTGGACTTACAAGTTTGAAAATTCAACTTGGGAGAATCGTCTTGGATTATGTACCTGAAGATTAATTCCCCTGGAAATCTGACAAGATATTTTAGATTTACTGAAAGAGTATTGTTAGTTATTAGTATAGATAGATCTGCTCATACGTCTTGGAATAAAGAAATAAATAAATACGGTGAAATATTTTAAGAGTAAAGTTAATAATCGATCAAATCAAAACAAAACTTCTCTTCAAATATTTGAAATAGAAAAAAAAACTGTTCATTGCTGAAGCCTAATTTCTGTTGTTGTCATTGTTGTGGATTTTATAATTTTAGTCAGCTAGTGTTTTGAACTTAGAGCGGCTAATTTTATTTAAGTTAGGTAGCAATTGCAATTTTCGTGTATCCTGTAAACAATTTTCGTGTAGCCTATAAACAGTCTCCTTGCACAGCATGGCCGAATCACAAAATCTCTACACTTTTTACTTAAATATTGCTAAAGAGATGGGCTTATCTTGCCGAGAGTTATCAGACTTTATAGCAACTTCAGTGAAAGAGGACAAAGACAGGATCGAAGCGGAGATGGCCGCTGAAAGGGAAGAGAGAACACGAAACCGAAGAGAAAGAAAAGCAAAGAGCTTTTGAAGAGGATAAGGCTGAAAAGCGAAAAGCATTCGAGAACGAACTGACTGACTAAAGGCCGAAAAGAAGGCCGAAAAAGCATTCGAGAAGAAACAGGCTGACAGACTAAACCCGAAAAGTGTGCCGACAGAGCCATTAGACTGAAATAATTGGAGATCAAAAGTAGAAGAATCGAATCTAGCTCTAGCACTAATGGGTCAAGTTCTCAAGGTAGTGATAGGGAATATCTCTCACGAGGCAGTTCCGAGCGCGGCATCTTTTCAGTTAGATATCTACTCAGAGGCTTCTGAGGAAATAGACCTTTCTCTTGCTAGGTTTGAGTTTTTAGCTGCCACATTTGGATTAGATACGGAGAGATACAACATGAAATTATCTCAGAGTCTGGGAGGACCTGCTTTCGATGTCTTCCTCAAAATGGCCCGGGAAGACAACAACAGTTATGACTTGTTGAAGAAAGCTCTGCTTCAGCATTTTCAGTTGAATGCACAAACTTTTCAGAGCACATTCCGGGAAGCCAAGAGGCAAAAAAGACGAGTCGTAAAAGCAGTTTGCTACATCATCTGTCTATGTATTTGGAAAAGTGGGGATCATTCAGCGCCTTCGACGAATCGTACGAAGGGCTCCAAGAGATGATTATTCTGGAGCAGTTCAAGGACTCGCTCAACCCTGATCTGAGAAGGTTCCTGGCGGAGCATGGGGCTGAAACTTTTGATCAGGTAGTACTATTTGCAGATCGGTCCCAGAGTGCCCAGTCGAAAGTGAAGCCGTCTAAAAGGCTCCCACATGATAGTCACCGCAAACGAGAGGAGTGCCCCTTCAATGACTCCAAGAGTGCGACCAACACTTCACACAACCCGGCACAGCAGCAACCACAACAACCACAGGATCACTATATTCAGAAACAGATCAATTCAGCCCAGGGAACTGGAAGACGATATTATAAATCATGCAAAACCGATACACATTTTATATCGGATTGTAAGAAGCCAAAAACCGGCCCTTTTAATGTCGCATGCCTGATCAGGGGGCCGACAGTGAACCATGACCCCCAGGCATATGATTAGAATCCCAACCAACCCTCTATTACTGAGCAAGTAACCGGTGGTAACCATATCATACAGTGCTTATATGATTCGGGCTTAGAATATTCAGCTCTAGTTTCCCCATCTTTGGTGAAGGCCCACCAATACACTGGTGAAACTGTAAAAATACAGGGACCCCGGAAGAGTATAAAGCCAATGCTTCTTCCAGTTGCGGTATTTTGACGTTTCAACCCGATATGTGCGCGGTAAAATCAATGGCGTAGTAGGAGACGATTAGTCTACCGTCTCATTTTAGGGAGGAAATATGTGTTTCTTGGAGATCCCTCACGTGACTTCAGGGTGACAAAAAAGAGAAAGAACCCAGGACATGCCCAAGCGGCCCCTCAGTATCTATAATCAGCCCGAATATTTCGGAGCTGAAGCAGGCACAAAGGGTCGATAAAACCCTAAAGCCTTGCTTTTCAAAGTTGTGTGGCAATTACTCCCATACTCCTCAGGGAGCATTTTACAGGGGAAAAGGTTTGGTGTATAGACGTGTGGGGAACAAGAGACAGTTAGTTGTCCCATTAGCCTATCGCACCCACCTAATGCAGGAAATGCATTCAACCATGCCCCATCCCATTACAGGTTCGCATATCCTGGTAAAACAGGTCTCTCTGAATCACTTCTGGCCAGGTTTGCGACACGATGTTAGACAGTGTGTGAGAGATGGCTCTGTTCCACATAACCCGGACAACCAGAATGATGAAGCTACCAAAAAAGAGTTTGAGCAGAGCATCCAAAACCCATTATGGGATAGCTACTACCTCAACTCATCATTTCTATGTAGTAAAGCAGTGTTACAACGAGCGCAGAAGGATGACATTGCCCTAGCGCCGTACTTTGAACAGAGTCGGATAACAACAACCCATGCTTCAGCTGGAACGTTCCACAAATAAAATGGGATTATTTATCGACGGATTAGGTGGGGAAAACAACTCGCGGTGCCTCTCTCCTTAAGACCCTCCATTATGAAATCGGCTCATATAACCTCATAGGGGGAACATGTTCCAGTGAGAACCATTATAAGTTGCCTTCAAGCGGTTTACATTTGGCCCAAACGGTGGGAAGACATTCGTCGGTTCGTGCAAAACTGTACACATTGCCAAGCGTGCAATTTAAACTTTCGCCAACGGTATAATGAGAAGAACACTGTCATCCAGAACAGTAGTAGAGGAAGGCACACACCAAGCAAAAGTTCACGCGCAAACCTGGATATTTAATGCAATATCTTAGGTGACGGGGTATGTGACAAAACCTTTGTACATATACTTTTGTGCCCCTCATACTCTTTCTTTCATCCGCTTTTTATTTGGCATATTTCATGCACCTTCATCGTTTTGCTGTGACCACTCTCAGACTTATTTACCGTTCGCGAGGTGAACAGTAATAATACCAGATTAATTAAACCGGTCAGCTGATAATACGTTTATCACGGAAGTCGTCTAGCCACCTTTTGATGCAAACAGCGAACGTGAAGAGGAATAGCGACTTTGACGTATTTCATTTCCGGAGCCAGTGACAAACAGGCAAGTGACCACATGGGTTCGCGGTCTGTCTATCTGGGAAAGACGTCTGAGATGGGCGAAGGCCCAGGTGATATTAAATAATCGTCTTCGCTGGACCGTCTTGGTATCAATAATAACGATAACCCGTCTTGGCGGAAAGTATTAGTCAGGAAATTAGTGCACGGATTTGTTTGTGAGTTTGCATAAAGATGCAAGCGGAAGTATTACCGCACATATTAGAAAGAGGCCACGCGATGGAATTTTAAAATATAATATTTTAAAATACGCGGGGGAAATTAAATTTAACACCCCGACCCATATTGTTCAGAGCTTACGATTGGCTTGATTTAAGAGACGGGATACACAATGGTTCTCATTGGCAAATTCGTCGAAGTACAATCTGGGATTTTGAATTGAGAATTGGAAATTTAATCTAGCGAAATCGGAATCACAAATCAGATTGCATCGCAAGGTCAAGCTTGCAATTCACCAGTGCCAGAGAAAGATCGGACTAAGAATTCCAAAATTATACGTGACGGATCAGAGCATTTGGGCTACTTTAAAACTTAAAAGTAAACCCGCATTTTTAAATAAAAAAGACTGGAAACTTAAAAGTCCAAGATCGAAGTATTTGAGCAACTGTAAAACTTAAAAGTAAACCCGCATTTTTAAATACAAAGACTAGAGACCTAAGGAATCAGATCACCCGTCATAATAGGAATACTAAAATTTCCCAAACCAAGTGATTCGAAAGAATCAACGTGCTGTGTCCATTCTAACTGTGCCAGGGGATTGTGTTCCAAAAAGTTACTTTGGGGTAAGTGTAAACATTTATTTTACAAATGTGAATTTGATATGTTTTCCATGCTAAGTGGTTATATTTGAGACTGGCAACCTCAACACATGAAAATAGTATATTCATATACCACTACAGCAAGCGCTAGTGTTTGTTTTATGTTAATTCGCGCAGAAACGCGAAAGCAGTTGCAACCCCAGACTCCGACTGGAGCAGTGATGAGTGATGATTACTTCACATTTGCATAAAGTGTACAGTATTATTTTGTGAGATATATGTGCCTTGTTAATTGTAATTCAGGCAAATCATTGCATTTCGCGCTGTCCAGACACATATTTTCAGTTTTTATTTTATTTTTTAATGTAAAACTTTGGTCTCGTTTTGGCGAAGCGCGTCCCGTTCAACCTAGTCGGTTATATTAGGGCGCATGTCCAAATATAAAAGACCCTTAGGTCTGGGATTATATTTTTCACAGTTTAATACCCCGACGAATATTAGTGATTTCTAATAATCTTCCCTGAGTTACACTGTGAATACTCGAAAAGAAAAATTATTCAGAGAGCCTAACATTGGTGCTTTAATAACGATACGATGCGTCTGTTAATCTGCAGCCCACAAATGTACTTAGCAGAGGCATTTGTTCTTTATATTTTTATCTAAAGTTCGTGGTACAAAGCTTCAAGTCGAAAGTTCTACGTCACTAGTTGCGAGTTAGAAGCAGGGAATCACCACTGACCGCCTACATTGGACAAGCTGTGTGGAGAAGAGCCCTCATCACAGACGAATTGACGAAACCACGGCTGCAGTAGTCATCGATTCTAAGCTAACTGCTTACTAATAGGCAAAAGCAAAGAACATTAACATTCCTCTATACAGTCTCTATGAAGATAAAACGTTCATCTAAAATTCGCCATCATTTCATCTCTATTTTAACCCGTTAAAACTGATTGATTATTAAATTTTTACGTGTTATTTTTACACATAACAATCATAGTTGATTCAGTTATTATAAATGTGAAAGCAAACGTATGAGCAAGACTCTTTAATATACCTACATCTAGACATACAGCTATATCTATAGAGCAAATACTTATAAAGGAATTTCGTTGGATTTACACCAGCTGGGGGCTTGAACGGGCTAAAACCATTGCTTAATTCGTCACAAAAGGCGGCGGATCAGATATAAAAGTTAACAATTGCCCTGCCAATGCAGCACTGTTCTAAATTATCTTGTGGAGAAGCCTGGGGATATAAGCGTCATTACCCTTCCATCTACAACGCTGCAAAGAGTAATCTTGTTCGAAGGTAGACACTTTCATCGATCCATTTTAGGTACTCTTGAGTTGTGGCCACGGGTGGACCACTACTGCAGAGCTAATGGGAGGCAATCCGTGACAACTTGGTGCAAGCTTACTGCAAGGAGAACAACTGCTGTGGTGGGCCCATTCTCCGTAAGGAGAGCACACGTAAATGAAAGTACAAATAAACCCATTACTGACGATTCATTATTATCTAAATAATAAGACAATTAAAACAAGTATGTGATACACACTGAAGGAGATTAATTGTAATATTTCCGCATTTCTTGATTGTACGGTTGCAAAGTCAACAAAAACTTGATTAAAACCTGCCAACGAAACTGTTTCTTTGCTCAAATATTAAAATGTCAACATTTTTACGTCCTTCTTGACAGCTTGTAGATCTCAGATGTGCTTTAATTAGCTTCATCTTGTTGAATGAAAGTTACTCCTTTTAATTAACGGATGAGTAGGATTAAACTAAAACAGAAGCTAAAAAATGTACATGTATCTTAGGAGAGTATAATATCTCGAGGCACTGACCCTTCTGGTTTTTGTTTCCTCAGACTTGAAGCTCGGATTGTTGACATGCTCTCGTCTCGTGTTTCTGCCGTCTTCAATTCTGGACTAGTGTTTTCAGTCTCTAGTGTTTTTTGCTGTCAATGATCTTATTTGAAATATTTCTTGTTTGAATGACCTTCTTAACATATTCCCCCCCCCCCCCCCCGCCCCCACAATTTCCATTTTAATGTCAGGTAATAAGAAATTATTTTGCTTCAATTTTAGAAGACGTGACGCGTTTTCTACATAACACGAGAAATTTACAGGCATTGTTTATACAACTATTAACAATTTAGAGGCATCTTCTATTCAACTTAAAAAATGTAGAGGCACTTTCTACATAACTTAAAACAAATATTTGAAGCATTTTCAATATGAGTATACAACATTTCAGACATCTTATATACGACTATAAAACATCGGATAAAAGATGCATCTCTGAAGTGAAAAGCAGAATAGCCCAGGCAAAAACAGCATTCTATGAAATGAGTATTTTATGCATCAATGCATTGTCAATGGAAGCAAGACAAACGTAACATACGGGAGTGAGTGTTGGACATATAGTAAACAAGTAGGAAAAGCACTAGAGGACAAAGAGATGTGGTTTTACAGAAAATGTTAACAATACTATGTACAGCCAAAAAGAGTAATGAGGATATCCTGAAAGAGGCCAGTGCGCAAAGGAAGCTTATTCCTCGTGTAAGGAAGAAGCAATCCACTCTTTGGGCATGTTTTAGGAGAAGAAGAAAGCCGGAATATATGGTAACAACAGGAAATATTGCAGGGAAAAGAGACAGAGGAAAACAGAGAGCAGATACTGGACATTTTGACATTTTGGCATGGAAAGTAGTTAACAACAGAATTGATAAATATTACTGGAGACGGGAAGTTGTGGAAAGACATTCTCGCCTACACCATCAGGCATGGTACTTATAGAAGAATAGAACATTAAATCATTTGTTGTATGAATGTGAAGGCACTATTTATTTCCGTACGTCGACCGAGGACTCAACTACCCAATATCGTACCTCGTTTTGCATCGTGTTTCAGCAGCATTTCTCACTGCCTTGTACCAAAGGGACAGCAGCGATTTCCTTTCTACTGCTCGTTGTCACAGAACAGTTTCATGACTGGGAATGATGATAGTGGTTGGTGTTAAGGGTCACTGAACTGATGTTGTAAACACTTGTTTAAGTGTAACTCAGCTACTGAGTTAATGTCTGACTTTATGTCAGCATTGTTGTGACTTGGGCGTGCGCTGGGAGAGAGCGTTTAAGTGAATACAAGACTGGGGTGACTGAGACATTTTGCGTTTGACAGCCGAGCTGGGCGCTCGAATGTGTTTTGAAGCCGAGCTGTAAGCTCATATTTGTGACTGAGAGAATCCATAGTTGTGATTATGATATTTATGCAGTGATAGATCCTATCCACTTATTTCTTAATGACGATGATTTTCTCGCCTGGAGGGGCTCCTTTTAAAGCCATAATTATATGTTCAAGGAGGACATTATAAGGTGACGACTTTCCACCTTAGAGCTACAGAGGAGTAAGGCGACGCGTTTCCCGCCTTGTAGCTATAATAGATAAAGTACTGGCGAAGTGTTTTGTCCCGCCTGGAGAGGATTCTGTGAATCTATATGGCGATGTTCATGCCGCCTATCACTAATGATAAGTGATATACACCTGGATGGTGATGTATTAGTGCGATGGTGTTTTTCCGCACGTAGAGTTATTTGAGGGATTATTGTGTGCGAAGAGTGAATACCGCACGAAGGACATTCTGTACATTGTTATTGTGTGTTCGGAGAGACAGTGTATGAATACGGTAGTCTGTATGTCTTACAGGCAGTGTTAATCTAAGTATTAGGTCAGTGTTGTTGACGAGGTAGTTGATATCCAGGACACGTATGTGAATGTTCAATAAATGTTATGGAACTGTAACCAGTGGCGTTTGTTTTACTGCATACCCCTTGCGTTGTTGATCATCATCTACACACGCCACCCCCCATCGTCATATATCTTATATAGTATCCTGACAACTGAGGACATCGTCTATATAGTTCCTGACACTCGTGCATTGTTAAACAAAAAATGTGTATGTAGATTAGCCCCGTGTAGCTAGCTCCCGGGGGTGTCCGAAGAGGCAAAGAAATAATAGGGCTACAGCACACTCAGTCATGTCGTACAAGACGATTAATATGAGGTTTTGCTTGAGGCTGGGAACCTCATCAATTAAATTGTCACAGAAGCCGCGGGAGCATGAGAATACTTGAATCTACTTCCTGCAAAGGCACCAACTACAGTGGTGGGCCCATTCTCCGTAAGGAGCACAAAGGAACATGGTGGTGATGTAGATTATTCTCTTGTTCTTTTCTGTACTTATTTTTTTTTTGTCACTGACGTAGACCATTTCTTGTCCTAATAAAACAAACATATAATTTCGTTAAACTCACTGTTTATCATAACCTCACTGCACTGCTGCTCACTTAAAAAAAAATGAGAACATAAACTAACAATGAACAATGTAAATCTGCATTGCTTAGTACAATCCCTCCTCATTAACGCTCACAGACTAACAAAAGCGGTAATTATATTTGTCTTTCCAATAACTGAGATAATACTCAAGAATGATTGGTACCTGCTCTCGGAGATTCTGATTGAGGCCATACGTTTCAGCCCGGAACCGTTTGGTGGGCCTTGTAAACAGCGAGTCCCTTTTACTAGTTACTATCCCCATTATGATGTCATCTTGTGAGGCTAAAAGTGAAAAATTATGTAAATTTGGATATACAGGTAATTCTCTGTTTACCCGTGGTTCATTTACACGAATTCGAACTTTCGCGTACCAATTTTAAGGCATTTTAGTTTTATGTACGCGCCAATCTGGAGATTACGCGAACCGATATTTAGACATTTTTACAGTACATATTTTATCTACGTGCCTGCGGGAGCGCGAGAGCAAGGTGACGCCAGTATGAATGTTTCTTTGAGGGATTAGTGAAAAGGCATTCACTATTAAATATGCACTTTCGCAAATTAAGACCGCACGGAATGAAATTCCTTGGTGATGCGTGAACGTTGTGTGGGAAATAAACTGTGCCTTCAGTTCAGTTTAGACTTTGATGGCTTTAGCGTTGATGGCAATATTATCACGGCAATTAAGAATTGTGTCAGAATGGCCTCAAGAGCTGACAAAATCTATCTATGGAGTTGACAAAAATGAAATGGCAAATTTGCTTAAATATCTCATAAAGTAGAACTGAGCAATGTAGAGATGTTGGCGCTGGAGAAAATCACCACAGAAGTAGAAGAAGATTCAGCAACGTACACCAGCTATCAACAACCATCAGGCAGACAACTTACAGTGAAACGATTAAAGAAGGCCTTCCAACTTCTTGAATCCTGAATTATGCTTTTTTTTAAACCGTGCTCCACATCCACGTGGTGGTCCTGGACACAGTCTGCAGCAGTGCAGACTGGCTGAGCGAGCACGGATCGAAGAGGGAAGGCAAACCCGGTCCTAAAAAATGCCATGCTGAAGTCGGATGTGTCGGCCGAAAGGCGCAAATATCGCAGCTTCGCTGGAAACAGACACAACGCAACCAACGTCCTTTTCAGGACGAACGAGGAAGAAGAAGGAGAATTATGCTTTTTGAACAAGATGATCCTAACATGGAAAGAAGCTTAATAGTCAAGAAGAAGATGAAATGTGCTACTTCCTACTAAGAAATCCTCAGTGAATAGAGAAAGTCTCAAACTCAAATAACTCTGGACACTTTCTTCAGAAAACAATTCAATGCTGCATCACCTGCTTCTAATTCACATGACTCACCACCCCGCCCCTCGTTGAATTAGAAGTTGATGAAAATGAAGAAGGTCAATGGTGAATAATTTGTCTTTGTTGTTTTCTGTACATGTACTTACTATGAATGATATATATTAATTTGAACTGTTTATTATTACATGTATTTATTGTTACTGTTATATACGGCAATTGTGGAACGCATCTCCCTTACTTTAAATGTT